>CM041542.1:380000-417500 GCA_023238725.1 Scortum barcoo
AGCCTCCTGTTGGCAGGGGGACTCTCTGCAGGTCTTGGTGGTGGCGATGATCCCACTGGCTGTCTTCCTGGTTTCTGACCACAAACAGAACAGGTGAGTCTTCAGGTGACTGTGTGACTGGTCCACACCAGATAATTCCTTATTTCTAAATTAGTTCCTGTAAGTCAACTTATAACTGCAGCTTTTCACAATAAAACCAAATGTAACAGTACTCACAGTAGTAACAGTACTCACAGTAGTAACAGTACTCACAGTAGTAACAGTACTCACAGTAGTAACAGTATTTACCTGCGTGCAGTACGACTGATCGACAGGTGGAGGAAACGGC
The DNA here is from genome assembly GCA_023238725.1 of Scortum barcoo. Lineage (NCBI taxonomy): Eukaryota > Metazoa > Chordata > Actinopteri > Centrarchiformes > Terapontidae > Scortum > Scortum barcoo. The sequence continues at coordinate 380,329 of CM041542.1, forward strand.
TTCTTTGGCGTCTCCATCTGACAAACCGAACAACAAACCTCTGAAGACACACATCAGGAAAACAATGTGACACACACACACACACACACACACACAGCCACACACACAGCCACACACACAGCCACACACAGTAATGCAGTACTCTGAAGTACTCCAGTACTACAAACAGAACTATGAGTTTCAGTGAGCTCTGGACTCGGTGGCCCCCCCCCTTCAGGAGCAGGAAGGATACAGGTTGGTGATGTCATATGGGCCGCGGAGCTCCAGAGGCTGAGGACACACGTTATTGATCATTATAGACTGAACAGCTGATAAGTGATGGATCGAAGGATTGATCCAGGACTGACCTTCTCAGCTGCACTGGACAGGATCACGTTCTGAAAGACACAGAAACCCTCACAGGTGAGTCACACCGCAGGTGTCCCAGGCTCTGCCTCCTCAGACATCACTGCTACATCACTGAGCGTGTCATACCTTCCCCTTACAGGTCTCCATCAGAGAGACAGCGTTAGCGATGGTGTAGCGCCGCAGGGTGGAGTCTCTGATGGCTGCAGAGTACGAGACCTCGAACACCAGACCCCTGTCTGCAGCCTGCACACACACACACAGATACACACACAGAGACACACACAGATACACACACAGAGAGATACACACACACACACAGAGACACACACACAGAAGAATGATAATAACAATAATAATACAAATAAAATAAAAGAATAAATAATAATAATAATAATAATAATAATGGTCTCACCCCGTTAACCGGCGCTCTCTTGAAGGAAAAGGGAAGCTTCTCGGTCACTGAGATACAGACGATGTCAACATCATACAACATACAGGCTGCCTGAACACACACACACACACACATACACACACACACTTCAATCATCAGTTAATGTTATTATTTATTTATTTGCTTTTCCTGAATGATTATTAGCGATGCTTTCATGTGTTGGCAGAATTTCTCTGCAGTGAAGTACTCTAACTTGTACTTGAGTAAAAGTACTTAGTTACTTTCCAGCTGTGGTATCTGAACAGTGTGTCAGTGAATCTCACGTGGAAGAGTTTCTCTGTGGTCGGCTGGACGGCGAGCAGGTCGAAACACCGATACTCTGGATCGCTCGGAACCTCTGAACACACACACATTTACACACACACACATTAAAACAACACACACACACACACATTAAAACAAAACACACACACATTAAAACACAACACACACATTAAAACAACACACACACACATTAAAAATTAAAACAACACGCACACATTAAAACACACACAAAAAAATTAAAACAACACGCACACATTAAAACAAAAAACATTCCTGTATATTAAACATGTTTATAATACCTGTGTGGAAATATGTTTGTGTGTGTGTGTGTGTATGTATAAGCAACTGCAGCAGCTGGACTATCAAAATAAAAGCCTCACGAAGTGGGCGGAGTCTGACATGACGACGGTAAGCCTGTTCAGCACTCTGATTGGACGGGAGCGACCCTGAGGGAGACAGAGATGGACGTTAACACGACGACAAGACCGACAGCCATCATCAGCTTCACCTTCATCGTACCTGGACCACAGGAAGCTGATCGATCAGCTCATCGATTGGCGTCGGGGCAGGAATCTGCTGCAAACAGGAAGAGAGAAAATAAAAGTGTCTCTGGTTTCTGTTCAAGAATCAATAATTCTGATCGAAAACACAAAGAGCAGAGCTGTGCTGGTGTCTGTGTTTTCCTGCGTGCAGCCGTGTTCCTGAACGCAGCGCTGCAGGTGAGGACTCACCTGTTTTTTTCTGCTCGTGAGTTCAAACACGTAGTTGATGGCGACTGTGGAGAAACCAACTACAGGAAGGAAACAAAACACCGACAGGAAACTGATCAATAATCCTCAAATACTGTTACCCTTAAATACTGATCAATTATCTTCACTGATCGATTATCTTTAAATGCTGATCAATGAAGATAATCGATCAGTGTTTAGGGATAACAGTATATGAGGATCAAAGACTTATTGATTATCTTTAAACACTGATCAATCAGCTTCAAATGTGGATATTTGATGGAATGGAAATATTAAAAGTACTGATTGGAGGCAGACAGGAAGACCAGCAGAGTTGAGGAGCAGACAGGAAGAGGAGCAGAGTTGAGGAGCAGGAGGAGGAGGAGCAGAGTTGAGGAGCAGACAGGAGGAGGAGCAGACAGGAAGAGGAGCAGAGTTGAGGAGCAGACAGGAGGAGGAGAGCAGAGTTGAGGAGCAGACAGGAGGAGCAGAGGAGAGAGGAGCAGAGCAGGAGGAGGAGGAGCAGGAGCAGAGTTGAGGAGCAGACAGGAGGAGGAGCAGAGTTGAGGAGCAGACAGGAGGAGGAGCAGAGTTGAGGAGCAGGTTGAGGAGCAGAGTTGAGGAGCAGACAGGAGGAGGAGGAGGAGCAGACAGGTTGAGGAGCAGAGAGGAGGAGGAGCAGGGTTGAGGAGCAGAGGAGGAGGAGTTGAGGAGCAGGAGGAGGAGCAGAGGAGGAGACAGAGGAGACAGAGCTTGAGCAGAGCAGACAGGAGGAGCAGAGAGGAGCAGAGTTGAGGAGCAGAGTTGAGGAGCAGACAGGAGGAGGAGCAGAGGAGGAGGAGGAGCAGGGAGGAGGAGCAGACAGGAGGAGGAGGAGGAGCAGAGGAGGAGCAGAGGAGGAGCAGACAGGAGGAGGAGCAGACAGGAGGAGCAGAAAGGAGGAGGAGCAGAGTTGAGGAGCAGAGAGGAGGAGCAGGAGGAGGAGCAGACAGGAGGAGGAGAGACAGAGGAGGCAGCAGAGGAGGAGCAGAGTTGAGGAGCAGAGAGGAGGAGGAGGAGGAGCAGGGTTGAGGAGCAGACAGGAGGAGGAGCAGACAGGAGGAGGAGACAGGAGGAGGAGCAGAGTTGAGGAGCAGACAGGAGGAGCAGACAGACAGAGGAGCAGAGGAGGAGCAGGAGGACAGAGTTGAGGAGCAGACAGGAAGAGGAGCAGAGTTGAGGAGCAGACAGGAGGAGCAGAGAGTTGAGGAGCAGAGGAGGAGCAGACAGGAGGAGGAGCAGACAGGAGGAGCAGACAGGAGGAGGAGCAGAGTTGAGGAGCAGAGGAGGAGCAGGAGGAGGAGCAGACAGGAGGAGGAGCAGAGAGGAGGAGGAGCAGACAGGAGGAGGAGGAGGAGGAGCAGACAGGAGGAGCAAACAGGAGGAGGAGCAGAGTTGAGGAGCAGAGAGGAGGAGGAGCAGACAGGAGTTGAGGAGCAGACAGGAGGAGGAGCAGACAGGAGGAGGAGCAGAGTTGAGGAGCAGACAGGAAGAGGAGCAGACAGGAGGAGCAGCAGACAGGAGGAGCAGAGGAGGAGCAGACAGGAGGAGCAGACAGGAGGAGGAGCAGAGGAGGAGGAGCAGAGTGAGGAGCAGACAGGAGGAGGAGCAGAGTTGAGGAGCAGACAGGAGGAGGAGCAGACAGGAGGAGCAGACAGGAGGAGGAGCAGAGTTGAGGAGCAGACAGTGAGGAGGAGCAGAGTGAGGAGCAGACAGGAGGAGGACAGGAGGAGGAGCAGAGTTGAGGAGCAGACAGGAGGAGGAGCAGGCAGAGTTGAGCAGAGTTGAGGAGCAGACAGGAGGAGCAGACAGGAGGAGCAGAGTTGAGGAGCAGAGGAGGAGAGCAGAGAGGAGCAGAGGAGGAGGAGCAGACAGGAGGAGGAGCAGAGTGGAGGAGCAGAGGAGGGCAGAGGAGGAGGAGAGGAGCAGACAGGAGGAGCAGAGGAGAGGAGCAGAGGAGGACAGGAGGAGCAGACAGGAGGAGGAGCAGACAGGAGGAGGCAGACAGGAGGAGGAGCAGAGGAGTTGAGGAGCAGACAGGAGGAGGAGCAGACAGGAGGAGGAGGAGAGAGCAGAGTTGAGGAGCAGACAGGAGGAGGAGCAGAGGGAGGAGCAGAGGGAGGAGGAGCAGAGTTGAGGAGCAGACAGGAGGAGGAGGAGGAGCAGAGTTGAGGAGCAGGAGAGGAGGAGGAGGAGCAGAGGAGGAGGAGCAGAGTTGAGGAGCAGAGAGGAGGAGCAGAGAGGAGGAGGAGCAGAGGAGGAGGAGATTGAGGAGCAGAGAGGAGGAGGAGCAGGGTTGAGGAGCAGACAGGAGGAGGAGGAGGAGGTGGCAGGAGGAGGAGCAGTTGAGGAGCAGACAGGAGGAGGAGCAGAGAGTTGAGGAGCAGACAGGAGGAGGGAGCAGAGTTGAGGAGCAGACAGGAGGAGGAGCAGAGTTGAGGAGCAGAGGAGGAGGAGCAGAGGTTGAGGAGCAGACAGGAGGAGGAGCAGAGTTGAGGAGCAGACAGGAGGAGCAGACAGGAGGAGGAGGAGGAGCAGACAGGAGGAGGAGGAGGAGGAGCAGAGTTGAGGAGCAGACAGGAGGAGGAGCAGAGGTTGAGGAGCAGAGTTGAGGAGCAGGAGGAGGAGCAGAGCAGGAGTTGAGGAGCAGAGAGGAGGAGGAGCAGGAGTTGAGGAGCAGACAGGAGGAGGAGCAGACAGAGACAGGGAGAGGAGCAGAGTTGAGGAGCAGACAGGAGGAGGAGGAGGAGCAGACAGGAGGAGGAGCAGAGCAGGAGGAGGAGCAGAGTTGAGGAGCAGACAGAGGAGGAGCAGAGGAGGAGCAGACAGGAGGAGCAGACAGGAGGAGGAGCAGAGCGAGTTGAGGAGCAGACAGGAGGAGGAGCAGAGTTGAGGAGCAGACAGGAGGAGGAGCAGACAGGAAGAGGAGCAGACAGTTGAGGAGCAGAGGAGGTGGGGGGCAGGAGGAGGAGGGCAGACAGGAGGAGGAGCAGACAGGAGCAGAGCAGGAGGAGGAGACAGGGAGGAGCAGAGCAGAGTTGAGGAGCAGAGGGAGGAGGAGCAGAGTTGAGGAGCAGACAGGAGGAGGAGCAGAGTTGAGGAGCAGACAGGAGGAGGAGCAGACAGGAGCAGACAGGAGGAGGAGGAGCAGAGGAGAGGGCAGAGTTGAGGAGCAGACAGGAGGAGGAGCAGAGGAGGAGCAGAGTTGAGGAGCAGACAGGAGGAGGAGCAGACAGGAGGAGGAGCAGAGTTGAGGAGCAGACAGGAGGAGGAGCAGAGTTGAGGAGCAGACAGGAAGAGGAGCAGAGGAGCAGACAGGGGAGGAGGAGCAGAGCAGAGGGGAGGAGGAGCAGACAGGAGGAGGAGCAGAGGAGCAGGACAGGAGGAGCAGAGTTGAGGAGCAGACAGGAGGAGGAGCAGAGTTGAGGAGCAGAGAGGAGGAGGAGCAGACAGGTTGAGGAGCAGAGAGGAGGAGGAGCAGGGTTGAGGAGCAGAGTTGAGGAGCAGGAGGAGGAGCAGAGTTGAGGAGCAGACAGGAGGAGGAGCAGAGAGGAGGAGGAGGAGGAGGGGACAGGGAGGAGGAGCAGAGGGAGAGCAGAGTGGAGGAGCAGACAGGGAGGAGGAGCAGAGTTGAGGAGCAGAGAGGAGAGGAGCAGAGTTGAGGAGCAGACAGGAGGAGGAGCAGACAGGAGGAGGAGCAGAGGAGTTGAGCAGAGTTGAGGAGCAGAGAGAGGAGCAGACAGGAGGAGCAGACAGGAGGAGGAGGAGGAGGAGCAGAGGAGGAGGAGCAGAGGAGCAGAGAGGAAGAGGAGCAGAGTTGAGGAGCAGACAGGAGAGGAGGAGGAGGAGCAGACAGGAGGAGCAGAGGAGCAGGAGGAGCAGACAGGAGGAAGAGGAGCAGACAGGAGGAGCAGCAGACAGGAGGAGCAGAGAGGAGGAGGAGCAGAGTTGAGGAGCAGACAGGAGGAGGAGCAGGAGGAGGAGGAGCAGACAGGAGGAGCAGACAGGAGGAGGAGGAGGAGAGGAGCAGAGTTGAGGAGCAGACAGGAGGAGGAGCAGACAGGAGGAGGACAGAGGAGGAGCAGAGTTGAGGAGCAGACAGGAGGAGCAGACAGGAAGAGGAGCAGAGTTGAGGAGGAGCAGAGACAGGAGGAGCAGACAGGAGGAGCAGACAGGAGGAGGAGCAGAGTTGAGGAGCAGACAGGAGGAGGAGCAGAGTTGAGGAGCAGACAGGAGGAGCAGACAGGAGGAGCAGACAGGAGGAGCAGAGGAGGAGCAGAGGAGCAGACAGAGGAGCAGACAGGAGGGAGCAGAGTTGAGGAGCAGACAGGAGGAGGAGCAGAGTTGAGGAGCAGACAGGAGGAGGAGCAGAGTTGAGGAGCAGACAGGAGGAGGAGGAGGAGGAGCAGAGGGGAGGAGGAGAGGAGGAGGACAGGGAGGAGGAGCAGAGTGGAGGAGCAGAAGGGAGGAGGAGCAGAGTTGAGGAGCAGACAGGAGGAGGAGCAGACAGGAGGAGGAGCAGGAGGAGCAGACAGGGAGGAGTTGAGGAGCAGACAGGAGGAGGAGCAGAGTTGAGGAGCAGACAGGAGGAGGAGCAGACAGGAGGAGCAGACAGGAGGAGGAGCAGACAGGAGGAGGAGCAGAGTTGAGGAGCAGACAGGAGGAGGAGGGAGGAGGAGCAGAGGAGCAGAGAGGAGGAGGAGCAGGGTTGAGGAGCAGACAGGAGGAGGAGCAGAGTTGAGGAGCAGACAGGAGGAGGAGCAGAGTTGAGGAGCAGAGTTGAGGAGCAGACAGGAGGAGGAGCAGAGTTGAGGAGCAGACAGGAGGAGCAGACAGGAGGAGAGGAGGAGCAGAGGAGGAGGAGCAGAGTTGAGGAGCAGACAGGAGGAGGAGCAGAGTTGAGGAGCAGGAGGAGGAGCAGACAGGAGGGGGAGCAGAGTTGAGGAGCAGACAGGAGGAGCAGACAGGAGGAGCAGAGGAGGAGCAGACAGGAGGAGGAGTTGAGAGCAGAGTTGAGGAGCAGACAGGAGGAGGAGGAGAGTTGAGGAGCAGACAGGAGGAGGGAGCAGAGTTGAGGAGCAGACAGGAGCAGACAGACAGGAGCAGACTCACGATGAGCCGCGGTCTCGATCAGACTCCTCGCTGCGCTCCTTTCTGTGTATTTCAGGTTCAGATCCATGAAAACAGACATGACGAGCTGCTGCTGCTGCCGGACACGTGTGGGCCGAATAGCCTGCCGGGAACTGTAGTGAACTGCTTCTTCTTCGTTGGTGTCGGTGGATAAGCCGCGCTGGAGGCTCATTAGCGCCCCCAGCGGCGATCAGGAGCTGTTGCAGGATGTTTGTGTGTGTGTGTGTGTGTGTGTGTGTGTGTGTGTGTGACTGAGGTTTGTTTCAGATAATAATGAATGAGAACAGTGTGATCAATACGATGACTAATATGATTAATATTATGAATATGAGAATCAATACGATGATCAATATGATGATTAATATAAAGATTGATATGAAGATTACACAAAATTACACACTAAAATACACACTAATAAACAACTTTTACAAAAAATGAAAAAATTCACAAAATAAAGAAACAAAGTCAGATTTAATAATGTTGGAAAATTTAAATGAAATCAGTGAAAATATTTGGAGGAAAGATTGAAAGAAGAAAAGTTTTATTTCAGATTAAACATTGTCACGTCTCATGAAAAATGTTACATTACATTTATTTTATTATCAGACATCAAGAAAACAAGCGTCCACAAAGTTCGTCCACATCCTGCATGTTTGAGGAATCATGTGAGGAAACACAACAAACACACTCACAGGAGCATCATGCTTTTATTGTGAAGAGCCAGAAGTCAAAGGAAACGTGACAGAAGGTCCAAGTCAACGACGTTTCCACCATTTAATGATCAGAGCTTCATCTTGAAAGGACTGGAAGTGGAAGAAGTTTACAATGGAAATGAGGAATCTTTTCAATCACTAACAATCAGTTTGGACAAAGTTCATTGATTCATTTAGGACAAGAACCTGAAAGATTTCTGACACTAATGAACCAGACCAGGACCAGATCGTCCCCCCAGGAGGAGACTCTCCCTCCTACAGAGGACACAGAGACACTGAGGAACCACACGACCAGGACCAGAACCCCACTCCCAAAACCAAATCCAGGATAAAGAGGTTCAGTGAATGTGGTGTTGAAGGTGTGGAGGTGGATCAGTGTGTCAGAGGAGACTCTGTAGAAGGACAGAGTGCCAGCAGGACAGTCCACATACACTGCTACTCTGTGAGAGACAGAGGAGGAGGAGGAGGAGGAGGAGGAGGAGATGGATGCTTCTATCTTATTGTGCCAGACAGAGTAACGACCATCATCAGAGCAGCTCAGACTCCAGGAGTGATCATTCAGTCCAAACCAACAGTCTTCACCGTCTCCTCTCCTTCTGATTCTTCTGTAACTCACTGATATAGAAACTCTTCCTCTCCACTCGACCTCCCAGTAACAGCGACCAGTCAGACCAGTTTCACACAGCAGCTGCCTCCAGAAGTCAAATCTCTCTGGATGATCAGGATATGGCTGCTTCTTCATCACAACTGTCGCTGTCCTGTTGTTGTCAGACAGTTTGATCTCTCTGTTTACTGTGTTTGTGTCGACTGTGAGTTCACAGAAATCTGATGAGAGAACAAGACACAATACAGCTGCAGTTATTGATCTATCATCTGTTGATTGATTGGCAGTTTGATGATGACATCAGAGATTTAAATGAGTGATGTCACAGTTTGAAGATGGTTGAATGTGTGCTGCTTTGTTTTCATGAATGAAATGAAAAACACACTTACACTTCCTCAGACCTGGTGTCAACCATCGGACTCCAGCAGGCTCCACCCTGAAAGGAGGAGGGGGGGTCAGAGCAGCACATCCTCTTTCAGCATGCAAACATGGAATTATTAGATCATTTAATAACAGAGAGTGAAATCAGGAATGCGGTTTCATGTATGAAATCAGGGAAGTCACCAGGTCTCGACGGATTCCCTGTGGAATATTACAAGCAGTATATAGATATCCTGGCACCAATACTGCATGAGGCATACAATGAAGCTTTTAAAATAAGAATCTTCCCCCGACATTTAAGGAAGCCTTAATATCAGTGACACCTAAAAAAAGATAGAGATACCACAAACCCCACTAACTACCGACCTTTAAGTCTGATAAATTTGGATTGTAAGATCCTAACTAAGATCCTGCCTACACGTCTGGAGAAGGCTTTACCAAACATTATACACTCTGACCAAGTCGGATTCATGAAAAATAGGTCTTCGACCAACAACATGAGAAGATTACTACACCTAATTTGGCTGAATCGGAACAGAAAAAGACTCGGTCGTTGCCCCCTCGCTTGATGCCGAGAAGGCATTCGACTGAGTTCAATGGGAATTTTTATTTGCAGCCTTGTCACATTTTGGATTTGGACCAGCAATTATTATTACCATTATTAAATGGATTAGAACTATATACAAAAACCCTAAGGCAGTAGTGATAACAAACGGTCTAATCTCACCCCTTTTTAACCTCATCAGAGCTACTCGACAGGGCTGTGCTCTGTCGCCATTACTGTTTAATATTGTACTGGAACCAATGGCTAATGCCATCAGAGCTAACGCAGATATTAGGGGGGTGGAAAGAGGAGGGACAGACCATAAACTATTATTATATGCGGACAATATTCTGACCCATTAAACTCAATAACCACACTTGATGAACACGATACACTTGATGAACACGATACAATCTTACTCCAGATTATCAGGATATGAAAATCAACTGGACAAAGTCGGAAGCTATGCCTATATCTGGATTATGCAATTCAAATTTACTGACAAATTTCAGCTTTAAATGGATATCAAAAGGGATATCAATGGAATACTTGGGAATCAAACTAAGCAGCAAAGTGGAGGAAATAACTTTTCTTTAAGCTTTATAAAAGTAAAACTATTTTGGATAAATGGGGTAAATTTAGGCTTATATTATGGGGGAAGGCCAATGTGATAAAAATGATGGTTGCACCACAATTTAATTATGTGCTTATGATGTTGCCAGTAACTGTACCTCCTCAGATCATTAAACAGTATGATACAATAATTATAGAATCTTTATGGGACAGGAAAAGACCCAGAATTAAATTTAGTAAAACATGTTTTCCTACAGACAGAGGAGGCCTGGGGTTGCCAGACCTGAGATTACTATGCCTCCTTTGAAATGGCCAAACTAGCCAAACACTGGAACAAAGACAACCAGCTAGAGTGGGTTAAGATTGAAAATAAGCTGTCATCCCCTTTCACTCCTATTGATAAACTATCCCAGTCCTCCCATAAGGTATTGAACCTTATTATGTCTCACTCCAAAGAGATCTGGATCAAAATACATAAAATTTTCTGTTTTTAAATTATCACAGTGTAAACAAATATATTCTTCTCTGTGGCATAACCCCATGATCAGCACTGGAAAGACATCCGTATATTGGAAGGAATGGCACCTTAATGGTTTATGTCACATTGCTAACTTATATGAGGAAGTGGTGTTCATGTCATTCCCTGATATAAAAAGAAAATACAATCTTAAGGGAAAGGAACATTTTTGGAAATATCTACAGATCAGAGACTGTATTATATCCAGGATTCAGTACAAGGATGGAAACCACATCACGGACTATCTCACGTTACCTGCAGAGCGCCACAGAGCCTCTATATTTTATAGAACAACCAACCAACTGCTCAGCGATGGCTGTCAGAGCCTGAAAACAATATGGGAGAGAGACCTGGGATGTCTGATGGATGAAGAGGAATGGCTGAGAATTATATCTAACAATGGGAAATACATTAAGGAAGCTAAATAAAAATGTTACACAATACAAAATAACACACAGGTATTATTGGACTCCACAAAGACTCAACAGAGCAGGTATAACAAACAATTACTTGTGCTGGAAATGTCAGAAAGACATAGGTACTCTGTTTCACTGCATCTGGGAGTGCCCTGTCATTCAACCTTTCTGGAAAACAATCGTGGACAATCTGAGCAAATGGCTGGGAAGTGAATCTCACAGATTATGCCTATTAGGGGATAGAAGCCAAATACACAACATATCAAGCTGAGAATTTTCTGTGATCATGGCAGGGACTACAACGGCTGCTAGGACAATACTGAAACTGTGGAAAACACCCAAACCCCCTGAACTGAAAGAGTGGATAAACATTATGATAGAAACGGCTTCTTATGAGCTTATGCTCAACAGGATGAACAATAGAAATAAGATCAAAGCACCAGTCTGAGACTTGTTCACACTGTCTGATGATCTTACAACATGAATACCTTCCTCTGAGTGTACTCAAACTTTAATCTGCTGTATGGATATGCTCTCCAGCTATGTAAATATCAATATGTCCTCCATACGAACAGTATCATTTATATTGTACTCTCATTTTATTTTTGTTTTGTTTTGCTATGCCTCTGATGTTACATGTAATGTGCATTATAATAAATGTCTCACAATGCAAAATGTTGTACCGTCAAACACCAAAGACAAAAGAAATAAAAACTTGAATTACAAAAAAATATATAAAAAAATAAGATTAACTTTTGAAGGGTCTGAACAGTCCTGATAAAGACGTCCAAATTCTCTGATTGAACTCAGCTTCAGACAGCCGTGTTCAGTTGGTCCTCTTCTAATGAATGAATTCAAAAGACGTGCTGAGCTTTGATGGAACGACAGAGTCAGTTAGTCGGACAAAGAAAGAAGAAATTAATGAATGAAGATTTGTTAGCTTTAAATTCAACCGCTGATTTTAAAGTCAACACACATAGAATAAGAAACAATTATTTCCCAGAAAAGGACGAATAAAGTCGTCCGATTCAAGATGGACCAGCAAGAAACATTCAGATCTCTTCAGAAAGTCCAAACTGGTTCAAAAGTCTTGAAAAGCAGCTGAAACAAAGGAAGAGCAAATATTCACTTTGTCCTGTAAAATCCAGTTAAAAAAAAAAAATTATTTAAAGCCCAAAATCACAAAACATCGTTTGCCTCGGAGGCTTTACAATCTGTATCTGTACAGTTGTGACACCCTCTGTCCTTAGACCCTCGAACCGAGTCAGGAAAAACTTCAAAAAAAGCCCTTTATGGGAAAAAGAAGAAACCTGAGGAAGAGCCACAGATGAGGGATCCCTCTCCCTGGGACGGACAGACGTGCAATAGATGCCACATGTACAGAGAACATCATCATCAATCATATATGGAGTTAAACATGGGTCGTAATAAACTGTAGATAAACTGAGTTCATGGGTTTAGTCCATGTGTGAAGGTATCACAGGTAATGGAAATGAGTCTGTGAGTCCAGGTGCATCTCTAGATGTCCTCATATGGAGCTCTGGGCCACTCGACCTTCTCTCCACAGCACACAGACACAGATCATGTCCCCACCAGGCCAGTGAACCTCAGACAGATGGACCACAACCAGAATCAGTGAGGAACCTGCAAGACTGGAGAGAACAAAGAGGACCGGGGCTCCGGCAGTAACATGCACTTTACAGGACATAAGAGAGTATTCACATTAACCGCTTTAACACTTTAACCAATTTAACCAATTTAACCACTTTAACTACTTTAACCAGTCTATTATTTGACTCCATTTTGCACTATACTACCATATATCTGTTTGCACTGTCTGTGATTTTGCCATGTCTTAATTTGGTTTTAATCAATATGCTTATTTTGTTGTAAATCAAGCACCAAAGTTTTGAGAGAAACTTTCAATCCTCAGCATGTCCTGCACATGCCACAGAATTGACAAAAATGCAGACTTTGACTTTGGCAGGCTTTGAAATAAGAGTAGAGGAAGCAGAGGAAGAGGGAGAGGTGCCCGATGCATCATGGGAGCCCCCCGGCAGTCTAAGCCTATAGCAGCATAACTAAGGGCGAGCCTGTGCCCACCCTAACTATAAGCTTTATCAAAAAGGAAGGTTTTAAGTCTATTCTTAAACACTGACACTGTGTCTGCCTCTCGGACCCAGACTGGGAGCTGGTTCCAGAGAACAGGGGCCTGATAGCTGAAGGCTCTGCCCCCTAGACTACTTCTGGAAACCCTGGGAACTACAAGTAAGCCTGCGTTTTGGGAGCGCAGCACTCTAGTCGGATGATAAGGAGTTATCAATTCATTAAGATATGATGGTGCCAGACCATGTAGAGCCTTATATGTGAGGAGGAAGGATTTTAAAATCCACTCTAAATTTTACAGGGAGCCAATGCAGAGAAGCCAGTACTGGAGTAATATGGTCTCTTTTCCTGGTTCTAGTCAGCACCCGAGCAGCGGCATTCTGGACCAGCTGTAGAGTCTAGTTTAGTCTAGTCTAGAGTCAGTTTTCCTGATCAGTGAGAGAGCAGCTCAGACTGAGCGACTTTCACAGTGTTTATCGAGACAAAGTCCCACCTCACCTGTCATCACCTGTCATCACCTGTCCCGCCCAGTTTGTCCTTCCACCTCCTGCTCAGCTCAAAATAACATTCAACTGGATTTCAGAAGTTCCTCAATAACACTTCCCAAAGCAGAGAGCCAGCCTGAGCAGCTGAAAGCAGCTCCCATCATTTACTGCAGGAAAAGTACCAACACACACTGACTCTTATTCTGTGATGTGGAACCAGGACTTCAGCGCTGGAGCTGGTCCAGGTGGAGCCACTTTGAGCCGCTTTCAGGGAAAACAGTGAATCAGATTTTAGAAAGGAATCTTTTCTTTTTCTTTACAGTGTGAAAAAGATGTAAGGAACAGGAATACTTCAACATAGTCCTTCCAAAATAAACCACTGATCACACACACACACACATACATATGTGTATTTAAGCTTGTTGCTTTCATGAAACTAAATATACCTGCAAAGTTTTCATAAAATAAACACACAGCAACAAAATATAATAAGTTATTAATAACAAATAATTATTCTTCCGCCACGCAAAGTAGTCCCTTAGTTACGTTTAGCAGATTGGTTGCCAGGCAACAGACAGACACAGGTAGGACTCACCTTTCCTGTTCCTGTCATCAAACTGACGGAGGGTTTATCTCCAGTTCACTGATAGTTTTAAAATCAGTCAATCAATCAGATGTTTGTCTGTTTAACAGCTTCTTTTAGATCTCTTCGCTTTCTCCCTCATTCTTCTCTGTTATTTTTATTACGTTTTAATAATATTTGTACACACCCAAATGTGGATTTAATAAATGTGTGACATGAATAAATTCATTTCACACCAAACTCCCCTCCGGAACCAAAAACCGGCGCTTCGGGGGACACTTTAGGCCGAACACCTGACCGGAAGTGAGCAGAGGTGAGTTTGTTGTCGACGGAATGAATTTACTGTTTCACTTCAGTTTGTAAGAAAGCTCAGATGTTCCGCTACTGATGACGCACAAACCACGTGGCAGCAGCGTCCAGCCAGCCAATCAATCAGTCAATCAATCAATCAATCAATCAATCAATCAGTAAGTTTCTAAATACATTGATCTGTATATCACTCTGTACCTTCATCCGCCGTCAAACAAGAACTTAAATCTAATTTGTATTTTTGTTTTCTTTTTTTTGAAGAACCAGAGTGATTATTGATTATTGAATGTATTGATTTGGTTTTATTTTTTTCTTTTCTGAGAGTGAACATCACATTTAAATAACAGTGATTGTATCAACAATCATTTCCACTTTATTATGTCCTATTATTGATTATTGATCATGATGGATTATCATTGATCATTATTGATTATTATTAAGAGGATCACCAACAGGTTAAACTAATAAATCACGTGTCGTTGTTTGTCTTCTTCCCCTGATTCATCTGATGTTTCTTTTCCTCGCCTGCTCTTTGAATAAGTCAGCTGTTTCCTGCGGGGGGCGCTCCACACCAGCGAAGAAGAAGAGGAGCAGCTCAGAGAGAGACTCGTTAAAGCCGAAGAAGGTCAAAAAATAACTTTATTCATTTTCACTCAAACTGTCTCTCTGTCCTGGCAGTGAGACAGATAATCTGATAACAATCAGACTCCTCTGGCTCCACCCACTGCCTCTAAACAACCAATCAGAACAGATTGTTATTGAATTTTCAAAATAAGAGCTCTCTCAGTTGGTGAGATAAGGACATTCTTTCTTTAAAACACTCAGCGGTCTGTTCCCTTCTTCCACTCTTCATCGAGGATCACTGGACACCAAACATTTAAAATCTGTCTGTTTGTGGGTCAGAGCAGCAGCCGCAGTGTTCAGACTGTGATGCTGATCAGCAGATTGATCAGAAATCACGTCTGCTGTGTGAGTGTTGAACTGAGAGCAGTTAAACCTGGAGACTCACATCTGTTATCAAACCAAAACAAGTCTGAAGAGTTTTAAAAGGGATTCACACACGAACAACATGTTCAACCCGACAAACTGCTCATGTGGCTCTGAACTACGGAAGCCTGAAGGGGCAACTGGTCGATTGGTCGATAGATTGATTGATCGATTGGTAGATTGGTTCTCCTCTCTGTCTAGAAGCTCGTTGGTTGTTATTTCTTTAAGGAGAAAAAGTTTCTTAATTCATTAATTATGCAGACCTGATGTATTTTACTTTGAGTGACAGGCCTGATTGTGTTAGAATAAACTGTGTAAAGACATTTACTAAATATTCTCTTAGAATAATTATATCATAACACAGGAAGTCACAACTCCCCCGTCCTCACTGCTGTGAACGGGCCCAACCTAACGGGTCGCTCAGCTTCACTTCCTTTATTGTGCTTCAAACTAACTGACTCCGAGTCAAAGAAGCTGTCTGTGTGAATTTCAGAGGACACAGATTTTCTTTGGTTGACTTCAGCCCTGTATGGGTCTGCGTTCAAATGATTATGTCAACGTGAAAATGAAAATGTAATTCCACAGCAGCATTATAATTTTACACATGAATATAAAATAAAATCAAAATGCAATAATCCAGTTTGTATTTTCATTTTCATACACGTACAGGCGGACTATGACCACAGTAAAATGAAAATGGAAAATCTGTTTGACATTTCATTTCAAACTTTGCTTAACAGTGGACAATATTCAAATATTCAATCAAATTTAGAAATTAAAATGAAATATAAACAAAGTACCCTCATTTTCCATTAGTGCAAGTCATATTTAAGTCACAATTAAAACAATCTGAAAATGAAAATAAAACAGCATTTAACATTTTATTTTCAAAGACTCAGCTTGTGCTAAGCTAGGCTAGCAGTTTCCCTCTGTTTCCAGTCTTTGTGCTAAGCTAGACCAAAGGTTGTCTTTGCTTATTATTATCTCATGAAACATTCTCTGTGAGATGTTCATATGAAATCTACAAACATTCGTTTTCTGTTTCCTGTCAACCTGCAGGCAGCAGAACTGGTTCAGAGTGATGGCCATGTTAAGATCTCTGAAGATCTTCCTCTCTGCCACAAAATGTCCGCCAAGCCGCTGCTGCTCAGGCTTTGTCTCCAGGATGAGGTTAGTAACTGATTGATTGATTGATTGATTGAATGGTTCATTTGTTCATTCATCGGTCCTCTCAGGTATGTGAACAGGCTGAAGGAGGACGATGAAGCGTGTGCTGCAGCGCTGCAGAACAGTCGCATCTTCCTGTTCCACCGTCTGTCTCCTCTGCTGCAACGCACCCAGCAGGGAACCTTCAGACCTGCAGCCCTGAATACCTCAGGTACAGAACCAACCTCAGGTACAGAACCAACCTCAGGTACAGAACCTCAGAAACAAGCACAGAACCACAGGCGCAGGTCAGAGGTCAGAGGACAGAGGGTGGAGAACCAGGGGTAACTACAGTTAGGGAATTTCAGAAAAGCAATATTAGTTTTTCAAAAAGAGTCACTTTGAGGAACCGGTGGGGATGGGGGATATTTATACAGCAAATTTCAGTAATAACTGCTTCAAAGTTCTTCACACAAGACACCAAAAGCATCGAGACAAAGTGCAAAAGAAACACAGCAGATTTAAGTATATCATTAGAACAGAAATAAAAAACGAGTTCACATAGAAGAGGACAGGTACAAAAGACGAGAGTAGAAGTTAAGTTCAAGTTCAAGGAGTTTTATTGTCAATTCAATACGTTAAACATGGGATGGAATGAGATTAGTTACCCTGGTCCCGGTGCAATAGCCCAAGTAAAAGAATATAAAAAGTAGAATAAGTAATAAAAAAAAAGTAGAATAAGTATAAAAAAAGTAGAATAGTACAAAATAAACAAGATAGAATAAGCAAATTTAAGCTAGTAGATAAAAATAAATAAACATAATAAATAAGAATAAACTGCAAATGAAAATAAAATGATATGACAATGTGATGACACAACAATATCTGTACACAGTCTGTATCCATTGAGGTAGTGTGCAAATAGAAGTTTAAAGTGATAATTATGCACTTGTGCAATGTTCAGATTGTGCAATAGCCCCTGCAGCAGGGGCTACAGGAGTCCTCCAGAGTTCAACAGTCTCACAGCTTCCGGGAAGAAGCTGTTCCTCAGTCTGGTGGTCCTGCTCTTAATGCTCCGCAGCCTCCTGCCTGAGGGGAGGGGGACAAACAGTGCATGTGCGGTGTGAGTGGGGTCCTTCATGATGCAGGAGGCCCGTTTCCTGCATCTGGAGGTGTAGATGTCCATGGTGGTGGGTAGACTGCATCCCACAGTCCTCTGTGCAGCCTTCACCACCCTCTGCAGAGCCTTCTTCTCTGCCGCCGAGCAGCTGCCGTGCCACACGATGATGCAGGAGGACAGGACGCTCTCCACCACACAATCTGTAGAAGGAGGTCAGGACTGAGCTCCCCAGCCCGGCGCGCCTCAGCCTCCTGAGGAAGTAGAGACGCTGATGTGCCTTCCTAATGAGACAGGAAGTGTTCTTGCTCCAGGTGAGGTCGTCAGAGATGTGTACGCCCAGGTACCTGAAGCTGGAGACCACTTCCACCGCAGTCCCTCCGATGTACAGGGGAGAGGGGAGGTGTCTGCCCCTTCTGAAGTCCACGATCATCTCCTTGGTCTTCTTCACGTTGATGCAGAGGTTGTTTTGTCTGCACCAACCCTCCAGGTGTTCCACCTCCTGCCTGTAGTCGGACTCTGTGTGTCTCTGTGTCATCCGCATGAACTTCACAACAGCAGCTCGGATGTATCGCTGAGCAGTCGTATGTGAGGCAGGGTGAACAGGAGGGGGCTCAGCTCATTTTCAGATACATGCTGATCGGGACTTAACAGAGAGCTTTACAACTTATTCCAACTTATTCACCAACATTGCTAACGTTAGCCTCTATCTAACATAAGGTTAGCGTCACATGTTCAGCCTGTCAGAGACTCTGAGAGCTAAAGAATCACTGGAGCCAGATACAGCTCGGGACTGTCGGGACATGAATCTTCCTTTCAGGGGATTCTGGAGGGGAAAGTCCTCCATCTGTAAAGAGCCCTCTGTAATCCTAATCCTGGTCTCTTTCTGTGTTTCTCTGCCCCCCCACCCCTCCTCAGCCCCTCAGTTGTTTTGTTCAGTTGTTGAAGAACAGCTTTTTCAATTAACCATAATGTTCAAAGCCTCCTGATGCACATGTGTATTTTGTGTGATGCGTTCCAGATGTGCAGTCGATTCTGGAGAGACTCGGCTCAGATGGGTCCCTGCTGAAGGAGTCGGTTCTGATTGGCTGCTCTGAACAGAACCAGGCTCAGTTCTGTCTGGACGTCGGTGAGAACACTTTAAATCCACAATACTGTTTGTCACATTGAACACTGTGCTGTGTAGTGAGTCCCTGAAAGCACCACTGTACTCTGTGTTTGGTGCTGCAGGAGAGCTGGATCAGGCAGCAGTAGAGGAAATGTGTGATGGAAACTTTATCAATCTGAGGAAAGCTTTCTTTCTTCTGACGGGAGCCGAAGTGCCTCTAGTGGCCAAGGTGGGAAACTATAACTGTACTGTTTACTATAACTGTACTGTTTATTACATCACCTACTGCATGTCCTGCAGGAAATCTTTGTTCTTCATTCAGAATAATTTGAGCTTCTAAAAGCAGAAATCGTTTCCATCACAAATGAACTTGTGGGTCAGTCGATGAGCTTCAGAGTCACTTCAGAGTCCCCCTTTGTGTCCTGCAGGGTCAGGCTCTGCTGCGCTGGCATCAAACCAGCGGGTTCTGCAGCGCCACAGGCCAGCCAACCCACCGCAACCGGGCAGGAAGTCAGAGGGTCTGCACCAGCAACGGCATAATCTACTATCCCAAGGTACCACATCAAAACCAGATTTAAACCAGGTCCAAGTCCCAAACCTGTCTCACCTCTCCTGCCATGTTTCTGGCAGGAGAGTTGTCTCTTTACCATTCTCTTCAGTCCAGCAAATCCATTCAGACTCTTCAGGCCAGTTCCAGACAGTCCTATCTGGACTGCAGTCACCTCATTCCCTCATCAGTCCTTCTTGTGTATGTACACAATCCCAGACCCAGAGTCAAACAAATTTCAGCCAATCAGATTACCAAACCAACTCCAGACGGCCTCCTCCTTGGTGGTTTCAGCCCTGAGCGGACTGGTTTCTCACCGGTCTCACTCTTTTCTCCTGGTCTTCTTCCAGATGTCTCCGGTGGTGATCGTCCTGGTGTCTGATGGGAAACGGTGTTTGTTGGCTCGACAGTCGTCCTTTCCTCGAGGGATGTACAGCGCTCTGGCTGGCTTCTGTGACATGGGTGAGTCCTACCTGTCCTCGGACGTACCTGTCTAAAGTCCTACCTGTCAAATCACCAGTTTGTTAGCTTACCTGGTTTAATCTCTCTCTCTCTCTCTCTCTGTCTGTCTCTCTCTCTGTCTGTCTCTCTCTCCTGTCTTTCTCTCCCTGTCTGTCTCTCTCTCTCTCTCTCTCTCGTCTGTCTCTCTCTCTCTCTCTCTCCCTGTCTCTCTCTCTCTGTCTCTCTCTCTCCTGTCTCTCTCTCTCTCTGTCTCTCTCTCTCTGTCTCTCTCTGTCTGTCTCTGTCTCTCCTTCCCTGTCTGTCTCTCTCCCTATCTGTCTCTCTCCCTGTCTGTCTGTCTCTCTCCCTGTCTCTCTCTCTCTGTCTGTCTCTCTCTTCTCTGTCTCTCTGTCCCTGTCTGTCTCTCCCTGTCTGCCTCTCTCTCCCTGTCTCTATCCCTGGCTGGTGCAGGTGAGACTCTGGAGGAGACTCTGAGCAGGGAGGTGGCAGAGGAGGTGGGTCTGGAGGTCCACAGTATCTCCTACAGCTCCTCACAGCACTGGCCTTTTCCTCACAGCTCCTTCATGCTGGGCTGCCACGCCTCCGTTAGCCCTGCCCACACTCAGGTGAGCTCCTATACTTAAAAAAAAAAAACTACAATTACTATTATTATATTACTATTATACTACTATTACAACTCTCTTATCAATGTAAGGTCTTTTAATAGTTTTCCTTCCTTTAGACCCCCTTAAATTGGTTATTAACCCTCTGGAGTCCAGAAAATATAGATGGCTGTTTTTGACTACTTTTGATTTTACCTTTTATATTTCACCCTTAAAAACTGTTTACCATGCCTTGTTTGCACAATTCACGTGTAATTTTTTTTCATTTTTTTCAGCACAACCTCTCACATGTGTGATTTCACACATCTATTTTTTTTATTTTGACATACTGTATTAACACACTGGAAAAAAGTTTGATTTTCGTAAAATCTGAACAGAAAAAGTTTGATTTTCTACTGTAAAAACCACAAACATGTCTAACGAACCATTTTTATAACTTAGAATACAAATATAAATTGTAAATTTCAAAAATTATTGTACAAATTTAGCAAACAACAAAGTTATTTACAACTATTCATACATTAGAAAGCAGCAATGCCTCAGGCATTTAATGTACAACTATTTACAAGGTGTGTATGACAGTGTTATGTACAGTATATACAGTATGTACAGCAGCATGGGTTGTGTTTGTTAGGGGAGATACTTATAGGATAAAAACTGTGTGATAAAAACCATTAAAATTTATTATATTGTATATATAAATGTAATATTCATTAGGTGAGTAGGTGTTTAGCACTTTCTTTACAATAGCCCGTCTTTACTGTTTCCTCCTGCACAAAAACCGCATTTTGCACCAAACATGACGACGATATTCAGGAAAAAGCATGGCGTAAATTAATTATCACAAGTCTGTTTCACTCTTCCTATCAACACGATTAAAAAATAACTAGTATATAGTTTGAAGTCTGCACTTTTGACACAACTTGAAACAGAGATTCGGTGCAGCATCTTTTTGCTACGTCATCGTAAATCGGTCGCGCCAGCAAGTCCGTGGACTCCAAAGGGTTAAGGAGGTCATTAAACAAATTTTGAGCATTATGTAAATTAAGGGAAAAGTCAAATAGGTGTTTTACTGTAGTTTGATATTTTGTGATTTTGAAATGGATGGACAAATTAAAGGTGTTCTTGTGAGCCAAACAAACATGCAGACGAGCAAGGACCTGTTGTTCTGTGTGGCGTATCATGTGACCTGTTTGTTGTCCAGTTAAACGTGGACCACACAGAGCTGGAGGACGCTCGCTGGTTCAGTCTGGAGGAAATCACCTCTGCTCTGCAGGTGAAGACTCTGCCGAGGAGAGGCGACCCCCCTGTCCTCTGGCTTCCTCCAAAACACGCCGTCGCCAACCGCCTCATCACAGAGTGGACGAACCGGCAGCGACGCAGCGAGGAGGGAAAACTCTGAACAGCTTTCTGCCTTTCAGAACCAGAAACAAGAGATCAGCTAAGAGTCTGTGGATGAAAAGTTCTGAGCTTCACTCAGATGAGAGGAGGAGGGAGGTGAGAGGGACAGGTGCATGCAGGTAAACTACAGGAAGGTAGTTGTTGTAGTTTGTCAGCAGGTGGAGCAGCAGCTGATGAAGCTGTTCAGATCCTTTCAAACACACGCTGAGTCCAAACTCTGAGTCACACCTGAACTCTCCTCAAACACCTGTTCAGTCCTTCAGTGTGACCTCACTTCCTGATGTCCCTCCACAATAAAGCTCCAGGAATTGGATTCCTGTTTTTAAGTGTCCTTCAGTAATAATATAAAAAGTGTCATGAGAACTTTCTGATCATGAAAAATGAACTAATAATGCAGGACTGCAGCTCCTGATTGGTCCAACATGATGTGATATGCTAGAAAGTTCCAGAACAGCGACTAAATGGACCTTACTTTCAACACAGAGATCCAGAATGAACTTTAAATCTGGAGCAGCGACTGTCCGATGTGAAAATCATCTGCACTGTAAACACAACAACTACCTCTGATCGCTCTCACTGATCAGCCTGAATAAATCTTACTTTGTTTCCACACACTGTCGGATTTTACTCTCTGAAGAAAATTTTTAAAACCCAGACAGAAAAACAAAGTGCCCAGACATCAGCTGACAGACATTTCCACATTGACAGTTACAGAAATATTAAATACAACAACGACAACCTGAATTACATTTTAACTGTACTGAGGACAGAAAACTGGATTTCACTGATCAGTCAGATTTAAACACTATGTTGTTCCCAGCCACCACAGAAGAAGAATCCTCACTTTCCTTTCTTTGCAGCAGGTTTGTTGTTGAAGTATTTCTCTTCAACCTGCTCAACAACACACACTGCACACTGCAGTAAACATTTACACGTCTGCCTCCAGCTTGGTCACCTGATCTGAACTGAGACAGATTTAACAAACAGATTAACGTGGACTCTTTCTGACCGACCTGGCTGTGGCTGTCTGATGTTCAACTGAATATGCAAAGTCATTGAAGTTTATAGATAAATTACTGCCTGAGGTGGATGTTGTGGAGTAGAAGAGAAAATATAATTATATGACTCTCATCATAGAAATATTCAGTATGATTATTAATGAGAAGAAGGACTTTCAATAGATGAACAATTCATAGAGAGCACAACAAAATGAGATGAAGGAAAATACATAAAAACGCATAAATAATAATAATGAGTGATTAATCATTAAGAATTGATCAGTGTTTCTGTTGAAGCTCTTTGGCTGGTGATGCAGTTGTTCCTCTAACAACAGAGAGAATAAAATGGTAATTACTGATAATGATGATGATTATGATAAGAAGACGGAGGGGCAGAGGTGACTGTAGTTCACACTCCAACAGGAAGGGGGCAGTGACGCGCCTTCACGCCAGAAAGTGGACAACAGCGTTTCCTGTTTGACCCGGAACAGCAATAAGAGCACTTCCTGCTGTCTCGTGTCGGACTGGTTTTCTGCCAAATGTCCGTTTTTATCAGTTGAATGTCCTGAAAACAAACCGGAACACACCGAGCCCCGCGGGGGGAGGGGGCGGAGTTCGGCCGTAGTTCGGTTTCAGTCGGACAGTAGTTGAGCTGTAGTTGAGCTGTAGTTGGCAGGATGAGCTCCTCCGTGGCGCTGCACACTCAGCTCGCCACCGTCATGGAGTCTCTGGTCCACGCTGCCGTGGCGGAGCTGAAGAAGCTGCTGGAGGACCGGACCAGGACCGGACCTCTGCCGGCCAAACTGCAGGCCGACAGCGGGGAGAAGATGGTAAGAAGGGGGTTCTGGAGCCGGTCTCTGGGGTTTAGATCAGATTCAATTTAAAATGAGTAATTAGATTTTCCCTCTGTATGAGTGTTGTTTTAGTTCATTCAGCATTTATAAATGAAAACAACATAAAATGGATGTAAAAATGTTTTGGTGTAGATTAAACGCTCATGTAGTGAAGATCCGATGACACAGTAAGTAACATGATATAACAGTAATATGAGTCGTGGTGATGCAGACGTTATAAAGAGATTTGATCATCTGTGTCTCACAGCTGATGAACCATGTGATGAATGTCAGACGGCCTGAAATGTAGTTGGTCTACATCTGATCTGGGACTGAGCTCCCTGTTTTAGGATCGTCGGTTCACACCTCATGTATCTGATGTTTTTGACCTTTGACCCCGTCAGGTGTTGTTCGCCTCCATCATGGAGACTCTGGGGAACGAGGCTCTGGGGAAGATCATGAACATTGTGGATGAGGCCAAGCTGCTGGTGGACCTGGAGTCTGGGAGGGGCGTCAAGAGGCCGCAGACCAGCATCCTCAACATCCTCAACAAAGCACGCGTGGGTATGTATGCAGGCCCCGCCCCCCGCAATCACTTTCTATTTGAGGAGGTCATACTGACATGGTGTGTGATTTGTCCATCACAGAGGTCGAACACTCGTACGTAGTCCGACTTGAGAGCTCTGACATGCACAAATCCACTCAGGTAAGACTGCCTCACCTGCAGACTCACCTGTTCATCATGATGCGTTCACTGACCTGACTGAAGTCTGTGTGTTTTGTCAATACAGACTAAAGTAGAGGAACCAGATGAAAATCAGTTTGTCCTGGCAGTCACAGTTAAAGATGAACACGGCAACATTGACCTTGGAGCCATTGCTGAGAGTGAGTACCTGAGCAGTACCTGTCTGATCTGATCAATACCTGTCTGATTGGATCGCAGCTTCTGTTTCTGTTATTTCATCACTTTCTCTGTCTCTTTCACATTAAAAGTCTCCAGAGTGTGATGTGTTAAACAGGCTTCAGTTACTCCTTAAATTGCAGGAATTCCAAACAGTTTATTCAAGGCCTTGAAAAGTCAGAGGTGGTTAGCCTAGCTTAGCACAAACACTGGAGGCAGAGGGAAACTGTTAGCCTTGCTCCAAATAGTACTGATTTTATTAAAGTCAGAAGCAGATTCTAAACTGCATCAAGAGGAATGAATCGCTGTGCTGCTGCTCCCTGTGACCTTTGACCCTGTGACAGATTGTACTTTAATCAGTGTGTTTTTTTTGTTTTTTGTGTTTTCAGGAGCTCAAGTTGAGGCCGCTGAGCCGATGACCTCTGACCTCCAGCAGCAAGAAGTCTCCAGCACACCTGAGTTTGTCCTGCAGAGCGTCACATGGAAATACTTCATGTGCACGGCGTGCGGGAAATCCTTCACGTCTCAGAGCAACCTGAAGTCTCATTACCGCATCCACACAGGCGAGAAGCCGTTCTCCTGCGGCGTCTGCGGCCGAAAGCGTTCCGGCAGAGGCGGAGTCTGCAGAGCCACACGAGGACGCACACCGGCGAGCGACCCTTCGAATGTTCACAGTGCGGCAAGTGTTTCTCCAAGCAGGCTCAGCTCAAGACGCACGCCATCATCCACACCGGAGAGAAGCCGTACAGCTGCGATGTGTGTGGCCGCCGTTTCAACGTGCTGCAGAACCTGCACCGCCATGCCCACACCCACACCGGCAAGAAGATCTACGTCTGCGGTGTCTGCGGAAAAGGCTTCACCCGAGCCATCACGCTCAAAACACACGAGCTCATCCACACTGGACAGAAACCCTTGAAATGCGAGCAGTGCCCCAAAACCTTCCGCCACGCCGTCAACCTCAGGAACCACCAGAGAATCCACAGTGGCATGCGGCCTTTCAGCTGCGACCTCTGCGGGAAGAGCTTCCGCCAGTCGGTGAACCTGAAGATCCACCGGAGAATCCACACCGGCGAGCGTCCATTCAGCTGCCAGGAGTGCGGCAAGACGTTCAGCCAGCAGAGCAGCCTGATCTCGCACGGCCGCACGCACTCTAAAGAGCGCCCGTTTGCCTGCAGCTCCTGCAACAAGACGTTCAACAACACCAACAGCCTGAAGCTGCACTTGCGCGTCCACACCGGAGAGAAGCCGTACTCCTGCGACATCTGCGGCAAGACCTTCAGCCAGGGCAGCCACCTGAGGACGCACAAGAGGCACATCCACGCCGGCGGCAAGCAGTTCATCTGTGACCGGTGTGGGAAGAGATACTCGGACCAACGCAACCTCAAGCTGCATAAGTGCGGCTACGCATGATGATCCTCCTGCAGCCTCCGCCGCCACACAGATTGTTGTGTTTGGATCAACCAGGGAGAAAATAAAAGCTTGAATGTTAATTATTAATGTTTTGTTTAACAAAGAATCAACTTTATTTTTCAAATTGTTGAAAGCAGGAAGTGGGCTGGTTTAAGCAGTTAGAGGTATTTGTGTGTTGAAGAGGGCGGGGCTTCTGGCTCAGGCGGTATTTCCTCTTTTGCAGTTTCCTGATTGATCCTGAACTCAGAGCTGCACCTTTTGTTCTGTCAGTTTAAACACTACAGTACCCATGAGCCTCAGTGCCATGGAGTCAAATCCATGAAGAGCTGTGACATCATTATTGCATCATATTAAATAAATGTTTACATTAATTGTCTACAGAGAGTTCCACAACAACAGGCATCTCTTAATTGGAGGACTGTTAGAGCAAAGCTTTCTGGGAGTTGTAGTTGACTTCTTTCCTGCAAGCTCAGCCCCGCCCACTGGAATACTGACTTCTGATTGATTGGAACCATGACTAACGCTAATTATGTCATGAAATTGTGAATGTGTACTTATGCACATTGGTGCTTTTTATAATTTAATATAAGATATTTCCTTTGTTTTAAAATAATAAACGAAATGTAAGGAGCACACCTGTCTGCATATGTGATCACATGACACTTACTGACTGACGTCATCCAGGATGCATCTCTGTCTGACATAGCGACACCTCAGCAATAAACTCCATGAATGTCCAACAATATCTGAGGAACAATAGAGACTAAAGAGTATATAGATAACATTTAATAAGCAAAAGAAAGTTTTCTTTGTGTGAAACATTTCAACAACCTTTTATAGAATTTAACTTAATAATAATAATATAATAATAAAACGATTAGTGAAATTCAATTAAAGTGCATCAATTCGGTATTTGACTGCTGACGTTCATTTTGAATAATAATTATGCAATATTAGATTTCTTTTAATGTTCAAGTTTCGTCCTAACCATGTGACGTCAGGATGACGTAGCCTTCTTACGTCAGCGGAGCTCCCAACATGGCGCTCACCTGTCAGCGCGGAGGATGAGAGTACAGCACAGCACACAGACCTCCAGAGAGCGGCCGCACCGACCGTCCCTCTGCCGGTCTGAAGGCTCTGTGTCCCGGCATGACGCTGCCCGGGACTCCGCTGTCCGCTCACCGAGCAGGAGGAGCCTCAGCCGGGTCACTGTGTGCCGAGCAGCGCTGACTGAAGCACCGGAGAGAGCCGGCGGCCTCCAGAGGAAACCTGTCATAACAAGGATAAACCTTCACAACAACAAGCTAAACACAAACAACAATATGGTGTCAACAGCAACAAGGTGGGACACCTGCAGGTTCACCTTCACAATAAAACGCCTGAAGTCAATGGCAACTAGACCTTCAGAATAAAATGCTTCACTGAGCGAAATGGAAAGAAGCGATGATGCCTCCTCTTCATCAGTGACCTCACTGTGTCATCATCACCATAACGTTTCCTCTTCCTCTGCTGATGTCATAGCCCCAGGTCATCTGGGGGTCACATGTTCAGGAGATAGTGAGGAGGTGGTGTCTGACACCTGTATGCTCTCCTTGGGATCAGAGCGTACAGGTGGCTCAGGAGGACCAATCAGATGCTGCTCTGATGTCAGGGAGGCAGGTGATGATCAGGGGGCGGGGCTTATTCTGCAAGATGATGTCAACCAAACAGACAGGATCAGTGCAAATGTGGAAGTGACCTGTGGGTCTGCGTGCTCTGACAGCATGGTATCATGCACAGAGGGGTCAAAGGTTAACTGCTGCCCCAGACTGGATGGGGATGGTTGTGGTGGCGGCGGGACTACTGGAGGCACCACCCCCAACCTGGAAGAGCCATTTCGGACCTCTCAGGTGGATATGAACCCTGTGACCCCTGCCCCAGACTCTGAGTCACACACACAGGGGACGCTCGTGACCTCTGACCTCCTGGATGTCAGCTCCGATGATAATGTCTTCATTACGGAGCCGCCGCCGGGTGAGCTGGACCCCCCCGCCGCCGCTCGCTCCAGGAACACGTTCGAGTGTGGCCACAGGCTGAGCGCTCTGGGTCAGCTGGTGCAGGATAAAGGAGGCTCAGAGTCTGACCTGCAGTCCAGGAGGCCAGGCATAGCCAAGTACTTCAGCAGGTAGATCACACACGCAGGATCAATACTATACTGATACCAGATCAATACCTGATCAATACTATACTGATACCAGATCAATACCTGATCAATACTATACTGATAGCCAATCAATACTCAATGTGTGTCCTCTGTGCAGCAGGAAGCAGCAGTCCGTCAGTCAAAGTGTTCCTGGTTGGAAGCTGTTTGGTAAAGTTCCTCCCAGACAGAGTCCGTCCAAACAGGCTCGGATCATCCAGCAGGTAACAACTTCCTGTCCGATGTCAAATTAAAAGCCCGTATGCGAGCTACTTTAGCTTCACTTTTGTACAGCGGTTCAGACCAGAAAATACAGATTTGGATTGTTGAATCTTTGAAGACCTGATCAGAAACTCAAAGCAGTTCAAAGTCACTGAGGTCAGAGGTCACATGACCTCACACACTGTAGCGAGCAGGTGACGAGTGGAGGCTCTCTGATCAGATCTTTGTCCAACCAGTAAAGACCTCTGACCCCTGACTGATGAAGATGAGGTCAGGTTCAGATCTTTCCTTCGTGTCTCCGCCTCGCTGCGCTCTTCTCTTGTTGTCATGGCGACTGAGGCTTGTCTTGTGATTGCAGGAGTTTGAGGCACGGCAGGTGGCTCGCAGCTCTCCTACCCATCATGCTGCGGGGCAGCAGAGCTTGAGGAAGGTGGAGTTTGAGCCGCTGTCGACCACGGCGCTGATCCTGCAGGACCGACCGCTGTACGACTACTGCCTGTGTCTCTGTCTGTCTGTCTGCCTGTGTCTCTGTCTGTATGTCATCACTTCCTGTCTGTGTCATCATTTCCTGTCTGTGTGCAGAAGCCTCCCAGCGAAGTCGGCGGAGGAGACGCAGAGACATCGGCAGCAGTACGAGCAGATGGTGGCTGCAGCCAAGAGGAGAGGTGTGTTTGTTTGACTATACTGCATCTCCCACAGGGCGGAGTTTAACAGAGCACCTGTAAACAGACTCACACACACACAATGAATCCTCCATCATGTTTGTGTGTCAGAGCTGAAGGAGGCGCAGAGGAAGAAGCAGCAGATGGAGGAGAGAGTCAGACAGGAGGAGGTGATCTCCAACGCCACGCTGGTCTGGAACCAGCAGCTCCTGCCAAACTGGGACACCATGTAGGAGTGTGTGTGTGTGTGTGTGTGTGTGTATATGTGTATATGTCTACAGGACACAACACAGGTGACATCACACCATGTAATAATTAGATAGCAGCTTATACATTTGTGAGTCACATGACCCTCTATGTGATGATGTCGGAGTTGATGATGTCAGTGTTTCCGTGGTGTTTCAGGAAGTCGAGTCGTCGTGCTCAGGACCTGTGGTGGGGGGGTTTACCTCCCAGCGTCAGAGGCCGAGTGTGGAGCCTCGTCATCGGCAACGAGCTCAACATCACTGCAGGTACGACCAAGAGACCATTTCTGTTACAGGAGACCTGATTCATTTACTGACACACTAAATGATTTCTAAAAGGTTTCTCCTGCTGTTCCTCCCCCCCCCCCCGGTCCTCTTCCTCTTCCTCCTCCTGCTCCTCCTCTCTCTGCTCCTCCTCCTCCTCCTCCTCTCCTCCTCCTCTTCCTCCTCCTCCTCCTCTTCCTCTTCTCTCCTCCTCCTCCTCCCTCCTCCTCCTCCCTCCTCCTCCTCCTCCTCCTCTCCTCTCTCTCTCCTCCTCCTCCTCCTCTCCTCCTCTCTCTCCTCCTCCTCTCCTCCTCCTCTCCTCCTCCTCCTCCTCCTCTCTCCTCCTCTCCTCTTCCTCCTCCTCCTCCTCCTCCTCCTCCTCCTCCTCCTCCCCCTCCTCCTCCCTCCTCCTCCTCCCTGCTCCTTCTCCTCCCCTCCTCCTTAGAGCTGTATGAGATCTTCCTCTGCAGAGTGAAGGAGAAGTGGACGACCCTGAGTGAGAGTGATGGTGAGTGAACAGTCGTAGTTAGACAGTCTGAGGTTTGGCTTGGTGACTCACCTGGAGATGTTACCTGCAGACGGAGCGGCGCTGGCTGACAGTGAGTCCACTCTGCAGCTCCTCGTGAGGGACGCCTCCACAACGTTCCCGTCGCTCTGCGTCTTCCAGAAGGTGAGACGGCCGAGCCAAACAGAGTCAAGTTTGTTAAAGTGGACACACAGGAAGTGAAGTCAGACTTTTATTTTGTAGGGTGGACCGTACCACGATCTGCTGCAAAGCATTCTGGGAGCGTACAGCTGCTACAGGCCGGATGTGGGATATGTGAGTCACGCACACACATTGGTCATACTTTAACTACATTTTACACGTAAACCTCCACCTGTCTCTCTCTCTGCCTGTCTGTCTGTCTCTGTCTTTGTCTCTCTCTGTCTCTCAGAGTGCATGCTGGGAGATTGTGGTGTGTGAGTGAGGCGTGGAGCGTTTGAGTTTTTTAAACTTTTTTCGGTTTTCTTTTCTTAGTAATGTGCTTTAATTTAACTTAGTTTATTGGTGGTGGTTTAATATAGTTTATCATCGGAGCACTTTGGGGGGTTTAGGCTAGTTTACTCACTGCTTGGGGTGTCTGCTGCGGCGGGGCCAGCGCCGCGCCCGTACCGGTACACAGGGGTGATACACATGGTGGGAGGGGGGGTGAAGATGGTGTAGGTGAGGCAGGGGAAAGTGAGGTGGGTGGGGTAAAAGAAACAAGTGAAAGTGGCGTGTGTGTCTTAGTGATAAACAAAACAGGTGAGGTCAGTGAGACACAAGAGGGTCAGACAAGTGAGCTAAGAGAAGCACAGATAAGACAGACATAGAGGGTGAAAAACAGGCCGTTAAATCAGGTAAAGAAGGTGTTGCTTGGAATGAGCAGGGGGAGGAAGCTGAGATGGAGACAGCAGCCAAATCAAAGCCTGCTCACAAACGCAGAGGGAAAAGTAGAAGTGCATTGAGTGAATCAAAATCAAGTAAAGTTGGGGAGGACACAGGGAGGAAATATGTACAAACAGAAGGAAGTGACATAATGGGTTTTAAATTGAGCAGCAGCCAACAAAGAAAATTGTACTCTGCAGAAGATTTAAAGGTTTTCCTCCAACAAACAAATAACCAACACGGTGTCAAAATCAAAGAATATTTACCTGATTTATCAGTGTTTTATACATCGGCCAGACTGCATATGAGCCAAAAAGAAGAGTCTGGCCTCACTGACCAAGAGGTTTTTAGACTAAAAAAAATTGAGCTTAAAGTAAAGAAACAAATGAACAATGATGATGTCAAAAACTCCAATGTGTGGTTTAATTAACATATTGGTTTTAAATTTGGTTCTTAACATCTCACTTAATATGAACATTGGGAGGGAAGGTTAAATGTTAATGGAGCCAGAGACGCCAAAAAAAAGAGCACTAATTTATGAAACCATCAGAATGAAACACATTGATGTCATGTTTTTACAAGAAACTCACAGTGATGGTGGAAATGAGGCAGACTGGAGGAGAGAATGGGAAGGGGAAGCCATTTTGAGCCATAACACTGCTCTCAGTGGAGGAGTGGGCTTCCTCTTCTCCAGGAGTTTCTCTCCAGTCTCATTGGAGGTCGAGCATTTTATCGAGGGGAGGTTACTTTTAACTAAAGCTCGATTTGAACACTTTACTGCTGCTTTTATCAACGTGTACGCTCCAACAAACGGTGCAGAGAGGAAGCTGTTTTTAGAAAAGGTAAAAGATGTTTTAAATAGCTGTGCCTCAGAGGATTTTTTATTCTTGGGTGGGGATTTTAATTGTACTGAGAATGAGTTTTTAGACCATAATCATGCAGAGCCTTATCCAGCATCCCAGCATGCTCTGAGGCAGCTGGTCCACTCTCATGGCCTGGTGGACGTGTGGAGGAGGATGCACGCAGACACCAAGAGAGAGCAGGATCTCCTCAGCCAGGCTTGACTGTATTTATTGTTTTAAACATCATTTTAATATTTTTAAAATGTGCAGAATAATACCTGCCAGTTTTACTGATCATTCCCTGCTTTTATGTCATGTTTTTATAAGAGATATTATGCCCAAAAGTACCTACTGGCATTTTAATTCAGTTTTAGCACATGACAAAAAATTCAGGGAGGTCCTTTTTTATTTTTGGGGTATTTTTAGACAGAGGAAGGGTGATTTTAGCAGTCTTAGGCAGTGGTGGGACCATGAAAAGACTGAGATCAAACTTCTGTGTCACACCCTCAATGTCACACGAGACATGACCAGATCTATGAAGGACCTGGAGAGTGATATAGTGGAACTAGAGAAAATGAGTGAGTCCACAGGAAATCGAGGATATATTGAAATCCTCAAAGTTAAAAAAATGACTTTAGCCAACCTGTTAGAAAATAAAGTACAGGGTGCACTGCTCAGGTCCCGGTTTCAAAACATCACAGAGATGGATGCTCCCTCTAGCTTCTTCTTTGGCCTGGAAAAGAAAAATGGACAGAAGAAGGTAATCCACACTTTGTTGTCTGACACAGGGCAAGAACTCACGGAACCAAGCCAGATCAGAAGGCGGGCCGTCGAGTTTTATTGCTCCCTCTCTACTCTTCAGAGTATGAGGACACACTGCAGGAGGAGTTCTGCAGTGAACTACCTCAGGTCTCTATGGAGACCAACTCCCAGCTCGAGGAGCCACTGCAGTTGCGGGAGCTTCAGGCCGCCCTGCAAAGCATGCAGGGACGGAAAGAGCTCCCAGCATCAACGGCCTGACGGTGGAGTTTTATAAAGCCTTCTGGGACATCTTATAAACGGATATTTTAGATGTTTTTAATGAAAGTTTGGCCTCAGGTTCCATGCTGATGTCCTGTCGCAAAGAGGTCCTCACGCTGCTGCCCAAAAAGGGAAATCTATAGGACACAAAAAAACTGGCACCCTGTGTCTTTGCTCTGTGTGGATTACAAGCTTCTGTCCAAGGCTTTAGCCAACAGGCTGAGGGGAGCTATGGAGCAGGTCATCCACCGGGACCAGACTTCCTGTGTACCCGGCAGGTCCATGGTAGACAACATCCAGAGGATCAGAGGTCTACCTGAGCCCAGGGCTGGGAGACCTGACCGGCCCCCCTGCTCACTGTTGTCAACCCAAACAACATGACTTTACACAGAGCCGATAAAAAGACTTTATACCACAGCTGTGTTTAAAAGCATCAATGGGAAAGGACTGAGTGACAGACCCCCCACTGTGTGGACTCAAAGACTGTCCGGAAAAAACAGACTGAACCCACAGTGGAGGATTTTATACAAACCGCCCCTCAAAAAACAGACTGCCGAACCTCCAGTGGAGGATTTTACATGGTGCTATCGCCTTAAATGCTTTTATCTCTGTTCTTAATCCTGCTGTTTCCAACAAATGTCCATTCTCTGATCTCACAGAGTTCTTCACTCTTTTAACATCAGTTTTTAGTCTCTTTGTTTTTACTAAGAGAGTTTTTATCATGGGAGCGGGCTACAAAAAAACAAAGAAAAGTGGCAGCTCCTGAATTTCCTCGCAGGAGAGGCAAAGATGGCCATTTACCTGAGTAGAAAGAACAAGATGGAGAACAAAGAAGGGCAGGAGGACAAGTCAGTCAGGCTCTGCAACATCAGGGCCAGACTGTGGCTCGAATTCAGATTTTATAAACACACTGGAGATTTAGAAGCTTTTAAACAGTGCTGGTGCTACAATGACATCATCTGTTCAGTCACAGAAGATGAGCTACATGTTGCATGTTTTTGTGAATTAACTTATTTTTAAAACAAAACTACAAAAATGTACATTTTTACACTTTACTGAACTGCATGTATTTTTGTAAAAATCAAAAAAATTTCTGTCTTTCTCTCTCTCTCTCTCGCCCAGGTGCAGGGAATGTCCTCCATGGCAGCCATGTTGATCCTGAACATGGAGGAGGTGGAGGCCTTCATCAGCTTCTCCAACCTGATCAACAGACCGTGTCAGTTGTCCTTCTACAGGGTGGACCACCAGCAGGTACGCATCTGTCTCTCTATACCTGTGAGGACCCACCGTGACGTAATGCACTCACCTGACCATCACTGATACATGCCGAACCTCAACCTGTCTGTCTGTCTGTCTGTCTGCAGATGCTCAGGTATTTTGGGACCTTCCAGGTGTTTTTCGAGGAGTCTCTTCCTCGTCTCTTCCTTCACTTCCTGTCTTCAGGTCTGACCCCGGACCTCTACCTCATGGACTGGTGAGTCTGAATAAGACCACACGAGCCTGGTTTGTCTCGTGCTGTAGCGTTTGCCCGTTTGAAGGGTTTTATGTGACACCTGAATCCTGCCCAGGATCCTGTCTCTCTACACTAAGCCCCTCCCCCTGGACGTGACCTGCAGAGTTTGGGACGTTTTCTTCCGGGACGGGGAGGAGTTCCTGTTCAGGACGGCTCTGGGGATCCTCAGGCTCTTCCAGGACGTCCTGCTGCACATGGACCTCATCACCATGGGTGAACAGCCACCTCACCTGCCGTTACCTCCGTGACATCACACACACACACACACACCAGCCAATCAGCTTTCAGAAGCATGAAACACCTGCAGCCACCTCACCTTAATGAGACTCTTCCAGTTTGAATCATTATTAGAAAAACAGAATCATGTTCTGTTGTGTCCTCCTCCAGCTCAGTTCCTGTCCCACCTCCCTGATGAAGAGCTGCTCTCTGATAGGCTGTTCTCCTGCATCTCGGCCACGCCCATGCTGAGCAGGAACAGGAAGTGGAGTCAGGTGAGTCGGCGCACAGACAGACAATCACTCTGTAGGAAAAAGTGAAAAGATGAAGGAGCTGCAGTGAAGTTTGTTTTTCTTTCTCAGGTTCTGTCGTCCTGCAGGGAGTCAGAGAGGAGCAGCTGCTGATCTCCTGTCAGATTTCAAACCTGATGAAACTCAGTGATGTCACGTTTGATCTGTTTAGTGTTTTTCTGTCTTCTGTGATAAAACACAAAGATGAACTGATGCTTTGTGAGAAGATACAAAATAAAACTGACTGACTTCTCCTCAAAGCAGGTTGATGTTTGTTTCTGTGTGCAGTCTCAGATTATGATTTACTGCGTATTCCACATGATGCATACAGAGATATCTGATGTGTGTCTGACATGAATTTGTTTCTTTCATGGAAATCTCTCTGGAGGTGAGAAACTAGGGTAAATTCTAGGTAAATTCTGATGTTTCTTTGTGGAAACTGAAATAAAAACTCAAGTAGTGTCTGTTATCATTTACTTTGTCTTCTGTTCTTTAGTTTGGAGACCATGTTGATGTTATTGATGTTATTCTTTGTTCTACATGTTCTCCTACTGTACTAAATTAGCACATATATATATATATTTTTTTTGCAATTGAGAACAACTTTCTTCAACGTTCAAAACAGCACATCATGTTCTGAAAACATCATATAAGATAATCTTATTGATCCCACAGTGGGGAAATTACACTGTTATAATAGCTCAAAAAACAACAATTAAAGACATAGATTAAATAATAG
The DNA here is from genome assembly GCA_023238725.1 of Scortum barcoo. NCBI lineage: Eukaryota > Metazoa > Chordata > Actinopteri > Centrarchiformes > Terapontidae > Scortum > Scortum barcoo. The sequence continues at coordinate 415,632 of CM041542.1, forward strand.
AGAGAATATAAACAAAAACAAAAAACAATATATACAATAAATAGTAAACAGCAATAGTACTAATAAGAGTTTTCAGTATCAATTTAAACTGAGCAGCAATCAGACAAATAAAATAGTTTACATCCTAAATAAGTAAAGAAATAAATATAAAAAACAAAGGACAATAATAAAACAATAAAAATCAATACATAAATAACATGAAAAAAACTCACAAATGTTCAATCAGGAATTAGGTTGGAGTAATAAAGTTGGAGTATTTATTAACCAAAAAGTACAAAATGTCCTCGTACAGGAGAGGCAGAGATGTTCTGTGTTTTCAGTGTTTTACAGAAATAAGAAGTTAAACTGAACTAAACTGATCAATCAGCCTCTTCCTGCAGCTCGGTGTGTGCACCGTGACCTCCCGCCGCTGGGGGCGCTGCGGCCACACAGGTGAGAGTGTTTCCGGGTTATCCGTGTGGCTCTCTGCTCAACACACGTGCGGCTCCAACTAAAACACACCGACACACACCGAGCAGTCCTGACCGGAGCCGGTGAGCACCAGCGGAGCAGCCATGGGTCCGGTAAGTTGTTCGTGGAGCCCCGAGAGCAGAGTGAGCGGTCACCGGGGGGGGTCAGCCACACACCAGACTCCATAGAGAAAACCGCGAATTTAACGTTTCCAGGCAGATAGAAAGAGTCAGTGACTGATGGGGGATCAATGACTGATGGGGGATCAATGACTGGAATCACTCAGTTGTTGGGTTCTTCTGAAAAACACCCAACAGATTTCACTTTGAACTGTTGGAACTGCGTTTGCTTTAATTTTCTGACGTTTTAAACACTAAATTAGACAAACTGAATAAAAAACTGATAAAACAGTTCTGAAACATTTATTTTTTTTTATAAAAAGTAAAAATAAAATCAGAAATATACAATTTTCTCTTTATAATTCTCAAATAATAAAAACATATTAGTCCAAACTTAAATCACCCTGACACGCCAACACTTTCAAAATAAGAGATATACAAATCTGTGAATCTTTATTTTGAAAATTTATCAGAAACCTTTTTGATCTTTTTTATCATTTCACTTTTTGTTTGTACAGCTGCAATGATTGGTTGATCGGTCGATCGACAGAAAACTAATCCCTCCAGTTATTTTTCCTGCAGAAGTTGTTTCAGGTTCTCGTGTAAATGTTTTGAGTTTTAGTCTGTTCTGACGGATCAGCGTGTTTTGCTGCTCCAGGTGATCCACGTTTAATTGATTCCTGGCAGATTAATCGATGACCTGAACAACGTCTCTGACTCTCGACTCTCGTGTCCTCCCTCCAGCCTCGATCCAAGAAGCGTCGGCCGACGTTCCGCCGCCTGCTGAAGACGAGCGGCGTGAAGCTGGAGAACAAACTGAAGAACCGACAGCTGAAGCAGCAGAACGTCGCCAAGAAGCAGCGAAAAGAGCAGAAGAAGCTCAGACAGGCGGTGAAGGACGCCGCCATCAGGACGCCCCGCCCCCTGGAAACGTACAGGAAGAGACCAGGTGAGTGAACATGTTAATGACAGGGTGAAGAGTGTTAATGACAAAGTGTCGGAGTGATGAAGGTCGCATTGCAGCAGCTCACCTGTTGCCTCGTGACAAACAGAATTTAAAGAGTTTTCTGTGGAGACTTCGTCTCCCCTAATGCACTGCTCAGTTTCTCCTGATGGAACTGATGAATGTCTCTGACAGAGGAAGAGGAGGATGAGGAGGAGTTTCTGGAGAGCCTGCCGACAGACATGCTGGAGGATGAAGATCTGCAGCAGATGACTGCCATGGCTCGCCAAGCATCCTTCATCACCAGAGACTTGTCGTCATGGTAATGCCACACACACACACACACACACACACACA
>CM041542.1:432500-440000 GCA_023238725.1 Scortum barcoo
ACTGACACACACACACAAAATAAAAGCCCAAAATGTCAGTATGAGCTGTACAGATTGAATATTGGTAATAATCAGATCATTTTACATGTTTTCATGTTTGAGGAGCTGAACGTTTTCAGAGTTTGTAAAATAAAGCCGTTTCTTTGATGTTCTGTGAAGTTAACAATGAGCTCGAGCTTGGTCTGAGTAAAAGTTTTTTATGTTATCAAACAATGTTTTCTGATCGTGATGGCTTGTTCCACTCGTGTAAAGAAAACTGGGAGAGTTTCATGGTCGAGTCAGCTCAGGTTCTTCTAAACCACCACAATAAAATGAACCCACAGTTTAACAAAGTTTCAGTACATGTTCCAACCAAGGTTATTATATAAACAACTCTACAGATATTTATGTCACTGAGTGCATTTTAGAGAGCTGATCACTGAACAAACTAATCATCCTGAACTCAAACAGCAGCACTGAAAACTACACACAGTTGAGTTTTTGTCTTAGTCGATGTAAATATGTTGTTTTGAGAGCTTGAATGAGCCATCTTCGTTTTTCAGTCTCTGTCCGCCCGTCCAGAAATAGCAGGAGCGTTAAATGGTACAAAACGTGATTTTTTTTCAACATGAATCTGAAAAACGTCTTCAAAACGAATGATGAAAGCAGAGGAGGAGCCGAGCTCGTTTCATCACTGCAGCTCACAGAGCAGACAGGAACTTGTCTCTCTCCTCACAGTCCAGAGCTTTCTCATAAAACTCTGCAGCTTTCTTCTTGTCACCTTCAGCTTTTGCCACCAGAGCCAACAGACCGTAAGCCTGGACATCGCTCTCGTTGTCTGAGAGACGCCGCTCTGCGATCTGCTTCAGCTTCTAAAGTTAAAGAGGAGCAATGAGAAAATGACTTTACATTCATGTAATGTTACACAACACCTGCCTGTTAAAACATCACTGATGATGAACATCTGGCCTGCAGGTCGGTGAAGCTTCCCCCTTCGCAGAGGTTCACTTTCACTGTCACTTTTCATCACTTTGTTCAAAGGAGGGAAGAAATGACAAAGTTTACAGTCTCTGATCACAGTAGACAGAAGTAGTTTGCCTCATGGTTCAGCAGAGGGCGCTCTGAGTTCACCATCAGCTCCACCTGTTGACCTGGAGATCAGCAAACTCAGCTCATCAGTAGGAAGGAAGGAGAACATCAGGCAAGCTGATCACTTAGACACGAAAGCATCTGAGAAAGTGGTTTTTGTTTCAGTGGGAAGAGGAGCACCTGAAGAGGGCGCTCTAAAACTACAGTTCCATTACGAGGCCTTCACCTTAGCATGCTGCCTCCAATTGTATTTCTTCGGTGCTAGTAGCAGACCCTGTTGGGTGAATAAAACAGCGAACATCAGTGCAGTAGACGCGTAATTCCAGTGAGACTTTATCAATCCTTTGTAAAAATGTACAAAATCTGTTTTTCCAAAGGGTAAGTCTTTAAGAAAACTATCCACCATTTTGTTTTGTTGTTTTGAGAAGTCAGCTGTGTAGGTGAGCGAGTATTTCAGTTATTCTGTGGTTTAGCAGCAGCATGCAGACATTAACCCACCTCGGTGTAGTGATGGATCGCTTCAGCCTCCTGTTTGGTGTGATGGAGGTGAAAGTCGGCATAGCGTAGATAGAAAACTTGACAAATGTCTTTGACTGCCTCTGATAAATTGGCTTAGCACTGCTGGAACAGCTCCTCGGCCCTGTGGAACAAAGATCATCATGATACGCGTGATGTCGGATTCATACAAACTATAAATCCACGGACAGAAAGACAGACGCTCGCTGTGCCGGATAAATGGACCTGCTGAGATCCTTTTCCTCTCCGTACACAGTGCCAGGTCAGAAACTGAACACAGGGTCCTGGTCTGAGGCCTTTCTGTGTGGAGTCTGCCTGTGTTTCCTCCCACAGTCCGTCAGTGTGAATGTGTGTGTGTGCATGAACGCCGTTCTGTACATGTGACAGATCTGAGATCACTGATCTGAGTAAGGTGCTGGATAATCTGATCAGGATGCCTCTGGAAGGATTATTTATCCCATCTGAGCTGAGGATGTGTTGTTGAGAGTTCGGAGAGAGGAACCAACCAAGACTCGGATTAAATGGACAGATGGAGAAATCAGTCAGCCCTCTGCTCAGATAAATGGCGAGAAATTCAGACCCACCTGAATGTGGAGATATTTGGCTGTGTAGCGTATGACGTGGGGGTTGTCAGGGCCGATCTTTAGCGCTCTCTCCACCAGGCCGTCAGCCTCTCTGTGTTTTTGGCAGGTCAACAGCTTCAGAGCCAACATGGACAGCAGGACGCCGTCGTCACGGTTGATCTCCAGAGCTTGGCGCAGCTGTTTGAGGCGGCTGACTCCTCATCCTCCTGGGATACTTCTAAAACCGAATGCAGATGAGACTCATTTCAGTTTAATGTTCCTGTTAAACTCCAGAGCCACAAATCGTCTCTCAGCTTCCGAGTCAAAGAACGTCTGCGCCACTGAATCGTCTTAGAAACATGTCAGTATTGAATTGAATAGCTGAATAATAATCACTGACTTTGAGTCCCGCCAACCCCTTACGACTCTTTGACTGTTTAGTACCTCCCTAATGTCACTTTGACAAAACGTGCTGGAACACCTGACTCCTTTTTTTCCATCTGATCATGGTTGAAGCTCTGAGGAACTCTCCAGTCAGAGTGAAAGTTTTAAAGTTGACCTTAAAGATCATTGCAGTTAGTCATTCAGTAACACTGAATGTCCTCTGCTATAACCACAATATATTTATTCATAAACCGTTCATTTACTGTCATATATTTACTGTACTGTATTCATAAATGTGAACACATGACACAAACATCATCAGTTAACCAAAGCAAACGTAAAGTCCTGATGAAGGCGAGGATGATGAAGAGTTCAGTTATTGATCCGGCTGCTCAGACTGAACAGAAACAAAACTGAAACTGAGCGTGGTGATGCCCTAACTGTCTCCTCTGAAGTCATGTAAAGAAAAGTGTCTCAGAGATTCACTGTGGAGGAAAACATCCCTCTAACCCATCTTCTGTGATCCAGAGTGCTGTAACAAACACGACAGACACTTAGAAAATCATAATCTGGTGATTCATTCAAATAAAACAATATAATCATCTTTAGACGGAGGCCAGCCTGTGAGGCTCGTAACGTTCAACAGGGGGCAGCACTGCACCACAGAAAAGCTTTTGTCCAACTTTCAGAAATAACTTCTGTCTAACACTAACTTGAGTTTTGTGGGTGGAAACAGAGACGAGGAACAAAGTCCAGTTCTGACCTTTAATAAAACACAAAGAGAGACGTGATGCTCGAGAAGGTGGGCCATGAAAGACCTGATTTCCTAAGAGTGTTTGAAGAGAGAGCAGGATGGCAAAATGGAGTTTGGTACCAAAAGATAAAGTGAGCAGTAACGAATGAACCGTGTTGGCGGTGTGAATGAGGATGCAGCACAGACGGAGAGTTCAGAGCAGAAAACCTGGATCCGCTCTGCTCTGAAGTCATGTGACCAAACTTCCCTCCCAGCAGGAAGAGTCCTTATGTGGATGTGGGAGGTCCTGGGCCGAGCCATAAAAGCAGCTGTGATGATGAAACTCTCAGACTGAGAAAGTTTTTAACTGATGGCAGGATGTTGCTGCAGCCTCTCTGGACCTTCCTCCTGGAACACTCCTCCCTCCTGCACTCACCTTTCTTTCCCATCATCTTCTCCTTGTCCGTCTACGTGTTCTTCTGCCTACCCTTCCTGCTGCTGGACGTGCTGTCCTCCAGGTGGGCTCTGGTGTGCAGGTACAAGCTGCAGCCTCAGAGCTCCATCAGCTGGGCCTCAGCGTGGAGCTGCTTGGCTCTGACACTCTACAACCACCTGGTCTTCATCTTCCCACTCACCGTGATGCACTGGTACCTGAGGCCCGTCCACCTGCCCCAACAGGCCCCGCCCCTGCCTTACCTGCTGGCTCAGGTGCTGGTCTGCCTGCTGCTCTTTGACTTCCAGAGCTTTAGCTGGCACCTGCTGCACCACAAAGTGCCCTGGCTCTACCGCAACTTCCACAAGGTGCGTACCCAGCTCAGCTCTGTATCAGTCACCTGTGACGGAGCTTTTTCAGAACTGGTTCACTCTTAAAGTCATTTTCAACTCAAAAACTTTTAAAATTATGATGATTTTCTGCTTTTTCCCATGAGACTGTTAAACTGAATATCTCTCTTTGAACACTTGGAGATGTGAATTTGCATCTTTAGCAGTTATGATGGAAGTTCTTCTTTTTTAGGGCTCTTTGAATGAAATTCTCACTATAAATAGTCAACAGAGGAATAATAATAATAATGAAAAAGAAAACTCTTCTATCACTATAAAAGGAGGACTGATAAAGTGAATGAAAGAAGAACTGAAACTTAAATAAAATAAAAAAGCTTGATGTTGTGTCTCCACTCTCATGTTTCTCCTCCAGGTGCACCACACCTACACCTCCACCTCCGCCCTCACCACGGAGCACTCTGGAGCCTGGGAGACTGTCAGCCTGGGTCTCTTTGCTGCCGCTAACCCCCTCCTGCTGGGCTGCCACCCGCTCACCGAGCTGGCCTTCTTCATTGTGAACATCTGGCTGTCTGTGGAGGACCACTGCGGCTACGACCTGCCCTGGGCCACCCACCGCCTGGTGCCGCTGGGGCTTTACGGGGGGGCGCGCCACCACGACATCCACCACCTCAAGTCCAAGTACAACTATGCCCCCTACTTCACCCACTGGGACCGGCTGGCCGGGACGCTGTGCACCCAACAAGACTGAACCACTGATGGAGAGTTTCTGATCTGATGGAGAGTTTCTGATCTGATGGAGAGTTTCTGATCTGATGGAGAGTTTGGAAACAAGCTGAAATGTGTTTGAGCTGAGAAATTTTTGAACTGATGATGAGGTTTCTAAAAAGGTTTCAAGAAGATCAAGAAGTTTCTGAAATGAAAGTTCATGAACGCAGCTGAAGGTTTCTGAGCTCATCTGAAGATGAACAGGTGTCTGCGGACGGCTGCTGTGTTGTTCAGAAATCTTCACCTCAGCTTGTTTTTTACATTAAAAGCATGTAAAATATCTACATATGATTTATTTATTCACATGTTTATTTATTAACTTATTAACCAGGACCGATTAAATTAATGAGGCCTGTGTGATGTAATCTGTTCACACTGCAAAAAAATCTGTTGGCATTTTGTTCTAAAATCCTTCTTTTCTTAAAACAAGTGGCAGAGATGAATTTTAATGAAAATCTACTTGTCTGAACAAAAGTGTGCTGAAAGTAGAGACATCACTGCACTTCAACCAAGAAAATGACACTTCAGGGTTTTAGGATTCAACACCAGACAGGACTTGTTAAAAAGGAGACCTTTTGCAGTGTAATCTTGGGCATTAACATCATGTTGTTTTAATTGCGTTCATGTGCAGCTGTATTGCATTACGAGGATTTATTAAAGATTGAAGATGATCTTTAAGGCATCAGAAAACATGTTCATATTGAACATTTAGTTGACGGCACTGTTTTTTATATTCCTTTAGTATCCATGTAGAAACTGTCCACAACTGACCAAAGTTAAAGGTTTCTGTAAGGTCAGAGGAGCTGGTTTGTTTCAGATGGATTAAAGAAAGTGAAATGACTGAAATGAGAAAGTGTTGGAGTGAAGCTGGTGTGAATGAGGAAGTTGATGAATGTTTGCAAGTGAATATTTCTGTGCAGAAAGTTTTCGGAAGTAAATGTGACTGAAAATGTGAACAATGACTGAATGAAATGTGAAAACTGTGTTTTTTTATGAAGATAAACTTTCTGTACTGAAGCAAATCACTGTGATCTGAAAATAAACTTTATAACAAAAGCAACATTTTTTTCTTATTTCTCGTTTTGTTCCCGTAAACTAACGCACAGTTTAAAACAACGAGCTCGACGAGGCAAACAAACATTTAACTCCTGTGTAGATATGAATATATGTGCAGTGGTGTATGAAATAAACATGTTTTCTATACATACAGCAGGTGCATACGACACCATACAGAGTATATACAGTACACATAATATATGAGTGTACACAGTATATACAGCATGTACACACTCTCACAAACAGGGCTTTGTCCCCCCCCCCCCCCCCGAGGGCTGATTATTGACCTCAGAGTAACTACATGTGCATCTTTAAGGGCCAACAGGTGTGTTTAAGGTATATTTGAACTTGTAGGCTTTGGCTGAGCAGCTTTGAGCTTTGAGTAAAAGAAACAAAAAGAGTGAAAGCTGCTGAATCTTGAGTACAAATAAAAGGTTGATATATGTTCATGTTCATTCCTTCATCTCAGTGACGGGACTTTGTGGGAATCAGATATACTTTTGAAATAGAAATGACAGAAGGGTGAAAGTGACTTTCATCAGGGGGAAATATTTAAAGCTCACAGAGAAATGAGTATGATGTTGACCTGGATCAGAACATTTCCTGAAAATAAAGCCTCTCCCTGTGTGTGTTTGCGGGTCAGAGTCCCCTGAATGACTCACGCTGCAAACACACTTATTGTTCTTTAATATTTCCTGCCGTCCTGGATGTGAAAGTCAAACAAAAACCACTCCTGCATCCGAGTCTGTGAGCACATTAAAGATCCGTTCATCAGAAGGAGACGGAGAAGTTTTAATGTGTTCAAGAGGTTTTTAAAGTGATGAACCGATCTGCAGGTTTATGAGTTTTCTGAGCTCCTCAAGAGACGAAAAGATGCACTAAAGAACAGCGACAGAGATTCAGATCTGTGGTTGCTGTGGTTTTCTGAGGTCTCTCCACCACCATCTCAGCTGTGATGTTGTTATTATTATTATTATATCACTGACACACTTTAACTTTGATGTGTCAGTAATAAGACATATAATACAACCACAGACAGAACATAACTCTGGTTTGATTCACACAGTCACATTAGTTTATTCCAAGAGTTTTAACAGCCCGACCAGGAGCTCTGACAGCAGAAATGTTTGTAGTATTCTTAGTTTTCATCATGGGAGACAAGATTCGCACACACACACACACACACACACAGGTAATATTGATTACATTCATCATGTTATTACAGCACTCTGCAAAGCTCTGTGGTTGTTTTTTTAATTACAGACTGTCCAAAGACGTTTCAGGGAGTTTTAACAAGTCTCTGTCGAGTCTGAGTGAAGTGTTTTGTTTTGGTCTGAGATGCTCGAATGTGACATCTACTGGTTCTGAATGTGCAATATATCTCCTTCAAAGTCAGAAATTAGTCTCAGTACTAGTGTCAAACAGTTTATTACTACAGAACCACAGAAGCCTTCAGTCTCTGTGGGGGAAACCTCCGATGAAATCTGAGATTAGAAAACCAAACTCTCAGGAACGTCATGTTTGTGGTATTTTTATCTCCATCAGTGTTTTCTGATCCTGAAGATGATTGTAGGAGTGTATGAAGCATATGAAGAACATGAAGGAATGAATGTGCAGTGAATGAGTCTGAGT
>CM041542.1:445000-455000 GCA_023238725.1 Scortum barcoo
GTGTGTTGATGTTAGTCAGCCAATCAGAAACAGTTTCAGACGTCCCTGTAAGGAGTCCAGCTGTTTTCCCATTTTCAGGTCAAAGTCCGGGCAGGGGTGTGTGTGTGTGTGTTTGTGTGTGTGTGTATGTATGAGTGTGAATGAATGGAGGTGAAGCGGGTGGAGTCGATCCATTTCACACACACTGAAGGAAAACTGCTGCTGTGACTGTGAAAGTGGATAATGATGATCCAGAGGAAACTTCTCACAGCCATCAAATCAATCTGATCGCTTTGAGATGAGGATCAATAAACTGCAGCTCCTTTGTGTCGAACAGCAGCCTGAAGCAAAGCATCATGGGAGGAGAGTAAAGTTTTCATCGTCTAACACATGAAAAGAGTCAAACAGTCCAGGTCCAGGCTGAGACCTGGTCCAGGCTGATACCTGAGACCTGGTTCAGACTCAGACCTGGTTCAGACTCAGACCTGGTGATTTTAGTGGTTATTTTCTGTTTCAGTCTGTGGCTGTTGTCTGCAGTGACGGACAGATGAACACATGAACACATGAACACGTGTGAAGAGGAAATAAAGAGCTGCAGAGAGTGAGAGTGGTATGAAGGGCAGTGACGAGGAGGAGGAGGAGGAAGAGGAGGAAGAGGAGGAGGACACTGTACAACTAAACAAGGACATAGTGAAGGACAGCACTCAGAGAGAAATACTACAGTACACAGTCTGTGAGGAGTCACACACTTTCTACAGAAACACAGGCAGACCACACCCACCATGTTTCCTCTCCTTACATGAGACGAAGAGGAGGAGGAGGAGGTGCTCTTATTTACTGAGCAGCTTCCTTTTTTGGAGTTAGAGATACAGACACAGACAGAACTCATTGCTGTCTGTTGTTTTATTGTTTAATCTGTTCTCCCTCCGTTTCTTCCTCTTCTTCTTCTTCTTCACTTTTTTCCTGAAGTCTCTCAGAGAGTTTGGGCTGCAGACAAGTGGTGGAGAAGTGGGCGTCGGCTCTGATGCAGGAAGTGTTGTTTTCCTTGTAGTAAAGTTTCCTTTTAAGGAGAACCTGAGTGAGTCTGCTCACTGTGTTCATCATGTACAGACACATTCCTGCCTCGGTTTCTACAGTAAGTCCAAACACTACGATACCCATGAGCCTCAGTAACCTTCACTGCTCGATAAAACTGAACCTCTGAATGCTTTTTAATCTTTGGTTACAGCTCTGCCATTGGCTGTTTGCTAGTGAAATGCATCTTGGGAGTTGTAGTTGAAGTCTTCTGTCACTTTATGTCCACAGGCTTCTTGTCCGTTTGACTTTTGATCTGAGCAGCAGATATTTTCATCTCCTGCTGTGATGATCAGACTGACCTTTGAACCCTCCGATCAGCCCAATCAGACGCTCAGTCCGTGGGGTCAGAGCGGCTGATCAATAGATGCTCTGGCTGTCGGGATTGGGTGCATGTGTAAGGACAGGTTACTGTAAACACAACTGTATCGTGATGCTCAGTAGGAAGGTGCGACTGTGGGAACCACTGAAGCTCTGCGGTGCCAGCAGACAGAGGAAGAGGTGGATGCTGGGAGACAGGATGGTAACAAACATAATCTGTCCTGCTTCAGTTACGAGTTTTCTACATTTTCCTGACAGGATCAAACTTCAGGCAGAGAGACAGAAACTTGATAAGAGCTTCAAGCTTCGAGTCAAAACATCCAGAAACAGCAAACATTCTTCTTCTTCTTCACTGCCTCATTTAGACCTCATGCCTCCACCTCTCCACCCTGCTGTGTTTGTCTTTTTAAGGAGATAGACCGCTGCCCCCTCCTCAGACCATAACACACACACACACACACACAGCAGAGTGTGTGACAGGAAACCAGCAGATGAATGCAGTAATAGAAAAAAACACAATCATTTATATCTATTTGTGAAATTCAGTCACATATCACTGAAACTTTTCACCTGAACTTTAAAATACTTTTTTTTTTTCACAGGAAATAATTAATCTCACACAGATGAGTAAATTCATCTTTAAACATGTGCCAAGACTGAAAGATAAAACACATTTATCAAGTAATAGATTATAATAAATTAAGTTTGAATTCATTTTGTTCTATGAGGAGTCAGAGCGTATTCAATAACCAAATCACATTAAAACTGCCCAAACATTAAAAAAGAAGAACTGAAGTTGGTTGACAGGTAAAACAAACTAATAATCAACATCTGATTTACACTTTGACATAAACACATATATGTATTTATATTGTTACTGACTCATAAGCTTTTTATATATTTCTTCATTTTCTGCCTGGTGGAATCATCCTTTAATATTTAAAAGCTTCAGGATCTCCTGTCGCCCTAACATGGGGATGAATGTGTGTATGTGTGTGTGTGTGTGTGTGTGTGTGTGTGAGTCTTCAGGATGGTCTGGGATCTGTCCTCACAGGGGGATTGTGGTGTACATCATGTAAACTGATGATGTCACTGCTTTGCCACGCGGCTAAGGTGTATATAAGAGTGTGTGTGTGTGTGTGTGTGTTTACGTGTGTGTGTGTGTGTGTGTGTGTGTGTGTGTGTGTGTGTGTGAATGAACATGCTACACTGCCATATCAGGAGGTGAGAGAGATGAGAGAGGAATTGTGGTTTTTATGAACAAAGTTATTATATATTATATGTATGTACAGTATATTTATTTATTGACATAATAACAATAAAAACATTGATATTATCATGTGATGATCATGTTTGCTAACGTGTTTGCCACAAAAACTTTATAAGATGAAAGATTTCAGCTGTTTTCACTTTATCGCGTGGCGTCAGATACGGAAAAGCTCGTATGAAACAGTTTGATAAAATCTGTGCTGTTTTTAAGGAGTAACTACAGCAGCATGAAGCATGAAAATATGAAGGACCGAGACTGGAACCCTGAGGAACCCAGAGAGTAATTACTGACTTTTTTCCCCACAGAGGAGTCCTGATACTGATTACACATTTAATCAGTAATTTTTCTATTTTCAGCATGTAGGTGGAGTTTTTAATGGAGGTGGAGTTTTTAATGGAGCTGTGGAGCTCACGTGGATGTAAAAAACAGTCTGAGTAAAGCCTGGATGGCTTCTCAGAGCACTGAGTCATCGAGATGTTGAAGGCATACATTATATCATTCAAAGGGTTTAGATTAAGATCAATGGATCAAAAGCCCACAAATGTAATAATCCAATAATTAAAATCACTATAAAAATATAATCATCTAAACTTGATTATATGATATATTTGCGCCTTTCTCTGTTTGTCAGATTTAAAGCTTGTTTCCTGGTGTCGGACGAACTCTCGAACACTCGTAAAAGTTTTTCTTCCCGAAGAGAAGAAGGTGAACAGAGGTGAACAAACTAAATCAGAACATTGTGGATACAATGGAGGTTCTTCGTATTTCGCTTCCTGCACGATGCACAGTGACTTTAACTTTACATGAAATCCACTTTTTCAGCTGGTAAACAATCTGACTGACTGAGGCGAGTGTGGGTGTGGTTAACCTTTCACCTCAGAGAGACATCAGGCCTCTCATTGGCTGCTTCGCTGAGGACAGGAAGTGGTCCTGGATCAATTTTAAGACCCATCAGAGCTGCTTATACAGGTCATGTTTCATAAGCGTGTAATCAGTGGGCATCAGTGTGTGTAAACCTGAAGCTTCTCTAAAGGCACAGAAGAAGAAGAAGAAGAAGTCCAGGAGGACAGAAAACATACCGACACAACAGATTCATCATTTTCAGTATCAGGACAAGGTAGCGACAGTATTTATGAAAAAGTATTGTTACTGATTGATCAGTGATTGATTGCTTATTGGCAGAACTGATCAGTCCATCAGCCGTCACTGACACTGATCCCAACACCTGAACCAGAACTGCAACAACATCTTCTGATACCAGGAAACAAAACGAATCAGCAGAAAAAAACATGACATACCATTATTACTTCCTTCGTCACTTCCTGTCTGCACCCCGAAGACATTTTACCTGAAGTGGGTCAGTAAGTGAGTCCGTCAGCAGAACCGGGACACAACTACTGTGGTCATTGAAAGATTCACACAAAACATACAAGCAGCTGCAATGACGAGTCCAACAGTTCAAAAAACTCTGAAACTCCTTTTTCTTGTCAAATCGTTCGATCTTTAAATGTTTCAGGTTTTCTTCTCCTCTGAATAATGTGAATGATTGTAATGTGTGTGAATGTGAATGTGAATGTGAATGATTGTAATGTGAATGATTGTAATGTGTGTAATGAATAATGTGAATAATTGAATAATTTGGAGGTTTGAGCATTGTGAAGGTGTCACTTTGGGCTCTGGGTCATTGTGACGCCATTTCTCACTATTTTACTTACTCTTACTTTTACTCTTTTTACAAAACAAACAATCAATCAATGGATCAATGAAGAAAAGAATCAGCAGATTGATCCATGAATGAAAAGAATCATTAGCTGCAGTCCCAAAATACAAACTAGTTGAAAATGATCCACCTCAACCAACTCCAACAGTAAAATCCTGCTTTTACATTAATGAGGAGGAAGAATCATCTAATGAGAGAACAGACAACAGGACAACAGACACAGGGGACACTTTACTGACACAGGACTTTACTTTACTTTATCCACTTTACTGGACTTTACTTTACTTTAACTCACTTTACTTTAACTTTATGACTGACACAGGACTTTACTTTATGGACTTTAACTCCACTTTACTGAGCAGGACTTTACTGACTTTACTGCTGAGCTTTACTCAGGACTTTACTTTATGGACTTTAACTCCACTTTACTGAGCAGGACTTTACTTTATGGACTTTAACTCCACTTTACTGAGCAGGACTTTACTTTACTTTATCCACTTTACTGGACTTTAACTCCACTTTACTGACACAGGACTTTACTTTATGGACTTTAACTCCACTTTACACTTAAATCTCTCTGTCTGTCTGTCTGTCTGTCTGTCTGTCTGTCTGTCTGTCTGTGTGTCTGTCTGTCTCTCTCTCTGAGGAATGCAGTGAATGATGGGAGAAAGTTCGGTGGCGCTGCGAGCCGTCTGATTGGCTGCTTCCCTCAGGGCCTGCCCTATAAGGAATAAAGAAAGAGAGAGCAGGAGGAGGACAGAGGGAGAGAGGGAGGAGGGATGGATGGAGGAGGAGAGAGGGAGGAGGCCCGGGCCATGTTTGGGATGGAGGGATGGATGGAGGGATGGATGGAGGAGGTGGAGTGTTGATAAACTCAGTCGCAGCAGATCAGACTCTCACTTCTGTCCTGCCCCCCCCTCACGTCCCAGCAGGCCCTGCACTGCCGCGGTAAGACCTCCACACCTTCTCCATCACCTCCTCCTTCACCTCCTCCTCACCTCCTTTACCTCCTTTCCTTTTTCCTCTCAGTGTAACTGGAGTTCTTCTGGAGTACTTCATCATCACGTCCTCTTCTCTTTCCTCTCCTGAATCATCTCACCTCCTCTCTCCTCACCTCTGCTCCTCCACCACCCTGTTTACTTCTCCTCAAAGCTCCCTCACCTCTTCTTGGACCTCTTTTCACCTCCTCTCCTCTCCATGACTTTCTTCTCTGGCAAAAGCTGCAGTATGTTTCCACATTTTCCTCTTTCACCATCTTATCTGCTCCTTAAGGTCTTTTAAGACCTCCTGCACCTCCTTTACTCTCTCACCAAGAAGTTTCTTTAAACAGCTCATCTGCAACATTTCTTCCTCTGTCTCCTCCCTCACCTCCTCATTTTTACATCCTGACCTCCTTCTTTCTCTGCTCCTCTTCCCTCATTTTAACTTCTCCTCTCTTCTGCTCCTCTGCTCTTTCACCTCCTTTGTCTCCTCCTCACCTGTTTTCCTCTCTCCTCCTTGTAGCATACATGTAGGAGAAACTCCTAAAACCTGAACAGTGTCCTCACCTCCTCTTTCATGATTTTTTTCCACTCTGTTCCTCTTCTCTCAGTTTATCTTTCACCACCACTCCCCCTGCTCCTCAAAGCTCTCTCCTCCTTTCCATCTTATTATTCCTCCCCCCTCCCTTTTCACCACCTTCCTCCTCTTCTCTCACCTCCTCTTCTCTCAGTTTAACTGTGGAAACACTGACACAGTGAATCCTTTCCTCCTCTCTGCTCCTCCCTCCGTCTTGCCTCCTCTGTCACACGTCTGTTTATCTTTTCATCTCCTTCTCCATCACCCTCTCTGCTCCTTCACCACCTCCTCCGCTGGTTTGAGTCTTCTCACCTCCTTCACGTTGCACCTGCTGACCTCAGACCAGACTCCACTCCTGTTTTTGGTCTTTTATTTTATAGCTGCTGTTTTCCTGTTTCTGCTTCAGACTGTTGGAGGAGTTTCTCTGCTTCTGATCATTGAACGTTAAAGGTTCAGAGTTTAAAGGTTCAGAGTTTATATCGTTGAACATTAAAGGTTCAGAGTTTAAAGGTTCAGAGTTTATATCGTTGAACATTAAAGGTTCAGAGTTTAAAGGTTCAGAGTTTATATCGTTGAACATTAAAGGTTGAGCGTTTATGAGTCGGAGCTTTCGTTGCCGTTTCTAAAGCTCTTGTGCCCTGAGTGCTGGCTGACAGGTGAGCTGCCTGAGCACATTTATCATCATCACTGAGAGGAGCAGCTCGATTTGCTCGATTGCTTTTTTAAAAACTGAACATGTTTTTGTGGTGCTCATCATTAACTTTGGATCCTGACATCATGCTTTCAATGTCAAAGTTGATTGTTGAGCTTGGAAATAGCACAGAAAGCTTTCAGCGGTCTGAATGATAAGACCTTTGAGTGATCATGACTTATTGATTTCAGTCTGTTATTGATCATGTCACTATCTATCCTGCCATAACAACACATTTAATCCTGATCAGCACTGACCTACCTGATGTTGACACAAAAACCAGATCAGTGTTAAAATAACAGGATGAGAAATAATTAACCAGCAGAGGGCAGTCAACTCAAATCTAAATAATCAAAGAAAATACCCAGAAATCATTTTAGATCATGCAGTGAATCAACATGATTTTATGTTTATTATAGTTAACAGGAAAAGAATACACAGACTTATTATTTATCAATTATCTCTTTTAATTGTTTATACTTTCTGTAGACATGGACTTTCTTTCTGTATTAAATTTGTTCTTCGTCTGATCCGGAGCTCCACCATCACATGAACACAAACACTCACTACAGCAACAAATGTGGATTCATCCGCCGCTGAAAATAGTCCCCAACAAAAGAACTATATTTACAAACTACAGAGAGCAGCTGTTTTAAGTTTTCAAGCCTTTTTATCCTTTTTTTCCAACTAAATATTTATGTTTTTAAAGATTTACGTCCTCATTTATTAACCAACCTGTGTTTAATGTCAAAGAGAGAAGCAGACGAAACTGAGGGCTGAATGAACCCACACTCTCCTGTCTGCCACAAATATCTAATAAATATTTGATTCCCAAATTTAATGACTAAATATGGTCTAAAGTCACAGCTGTCTCACTGTGAGAGAGAGAGACGGGGGAGAGAGAGGGGTGAGTGAGGCAGGGTGAACACAGGGAGAGCGAGCATACCAAACACAGGCAGGAGTCTGCTTCATGCCCTAATTAGGAAGTTTTCCCAGAGTGCTTTGTTGTTCATTCAGTAAAAGACAGCAGCGGTGCATTGTGGGAGGAGGAGGTGGGTGATGTCAAATGAAAACCTCACAACTCCATGTTTGGTGATGTGGATGTTTGCAGGTTGAGACGTCACTCTGTCGTGAACTCAAACAGAGTTTTTGATGCTGCGTGTCATAAAATCTTTCTGATTTTTCATCTCGTGCTCAAAATGTTTGTTGTGGCCAAAAGTATGTGGACACCCGATGCAGCGTATTCACCTCATCACAGTCTGCACAGCATCACCAGTTAAACCAGCTCCAGCTCTTCATCAATAACCAATGATCACGTCGTCTCTCTCCACAGTGTGACTCGGTGTTGTAGTGTTGTTGCTCGTCCACAGCGCCCCCTGCAGTCATGTGTGATGATGAGGAGAGCACCGCTCTGGTCTGTGATAATGGATCCGGTCTGTGTAAGGCCGGTTTCGCCGGAGATGACGCCCCCAGAGCCGTCTTCCCCTCCATCGTGGGCCGGCCCAGGCACCAGGTGACAGCTGATTGGTCCACATACAGGACAGGCTAAATCTAAACCTGCTGCTGTGACTGGTTCATCTGACAGTCATTTGGACAGGCCACGCCTCCTGGAGCTGGTCAGAAAACTTCACGTGTCCAAGAAACCGTGCAAAACTAGAGAGGCGAAATTCGTTTTCAAATATGTGACTGAATAATCTGACACTAACGAGCTAAATTATTCATTAACGAGCAATTAACAAAAAAAAAGTGACGTGGCTATATACATATAAATAAATATGTGTGTTTGTGTGTGCGCAAACACTGACCTGTCTGCCTGTCTCTCTGTCTCAGGGGGTGATGGTGGGTATGGGGCAGAAGGACAGCTATGTTGGAGACGAGGCTCAGAGCAAAAGAGGAATCCTCACTCTGAAATATCCCATCGAACACGGAATCATCACCAACTGGGACGACATGGAGAAGGTAGACTGCACACACACACACCTTTATCCTTATCAATAACTCTGATTAATAATCTGATGAGTCTGATTCATTCGTATCAATAACTCTGATTTACACCTGCTCTGTGATTGGTCAGATCTGGCATCACTCGTTCTACAACGAGCTGCGAGTCGCTCCAGAGGAACATCCCACCCTGCTGACTGAAGCCCCCCTCAACCCCAAAGCCAACAGGGAGAAGATGACACAGGTACTACACATACACAGTACTACAGACTAGTACTACACATATACTACACAGTACTACAGTACACAGTACAGTACTACACAGAGTACTACACATATACTACATATACCTGTACTACAGTACTACAGAGTACACAGTACACAGTACTACACATACACATACACAGTACACACATACAGTACTACACATATACTGAGTACTACACATACAGTACTACACAGTACACACAGTACTACACAGTACACACACATACACAGTACTACAGTACTACACACTGTACTACACAGTACTACACAGTACTACACAGTACACACAGTACACAGTACTACACAGTACTACACATATACTACACACAGAGTACTACAGAGTACTACACAGTATACACACAAATTACAGTACACACACATATACTACACAGTACTACACAGTACTACACAGTACTACAAGTACACAGTACACAGTACTACAGAGTACACAGTACTACACAGACAAATTTTACATATACAACACAGTACACATATACACAGTACACAGAGTACTACACACACAATACTACACAGTACTACACAGTACTACAGAGTACTACACATATACAACACAGTACTACACACACATATACAACACAGTACTACACAGTACTACACACAGTACTACACAGTACTACACACACACAGTATACACACACACATACTACTACACAGTACTACACAGTACTACAGAGTACAGTACTACAACACAGTACTACAGTACTACACAGTACACAGAGTACTACAGAGTACACAGTGCTACAGTACACACATATACTACACAGTACTACACAGTACACAGAGTACTACACATATACAACACAGTACTACAGGTACTACACATATACACACACAGTACTACACATATACAAGTACTACAGAGTACACAGAGTACACAGAGTACACACAGTACACACATATACAACACGTACACAGTACACACATACAGCATACACACATATACAAGTACACAGCACACACACAGCACCACACAGCACACAGTACACACACCATATACACACACAGAGTACTACAGAGCACACACTACACACACACAGAGCACCACATACTACACACACATACAACACAGCACCACAGAGCACCACACACCACACAGCACTACAGAGCACCACACACACACATACACACACACAGAGTACTACAGAGTACTACAGAGTAC
>CM041542.1:460000-640000 GCA_023238725.1 Scortum barcoo
AGCAACCACCTGAACAGACATAGATCAGTCAGGTTCCTCCAGACTGAAACTCTCCTACTCAGGTTTTCAAAGTAAAGTCCTGCTCAGTAAAGTGGAGTTAAAGTCCATAAAGTAAAGTCCTGTGTCAGTAAAGTGGAGTTAAAGTCCATAAAGTAAAGTCCTGCTCAGTAAAGTGGAGTTAAAGTCCATAAAGTAAAGTCCTGCTGTCAGTAAAGTGGAGTTAAAGTCCATAAAGTAAAGTCCTGTGTCAGTAAAGTGGAGTTAAAGTCCATAAAGTAAAGTCCTGTGTCAGTAAAGTGTCCCCTGTGTCTGTTGTCCTGTTGTCTGTTCTCTCATTAGATGATTCTTCCTCCTCATTAATGTAAAAGCAGGATTTTACTGTTGGAGTTGGTTGAGGTGGATCATTTTCAACTAGTTTGTATTTTGGGACTGCAGCTAATGATTCTTTTCATTCTGGATCAATCTGCTGATTCTTTTCTTCATTGATCCATTGATTGATTGTTTGCTTTGTAAAAAGAGTGAAAATAGTGAGAAATGCCGCGTCACAATGACCCAGAGCCCAAAGTGACTCCTTCACAATGCTCAAACCTCCAAATTATTCACACACATTACAATCATTCACATTATTCAGAGGAGAAGAAGAAAACCTGAAACATGTGAGAAGCTTGAATGAAATCAATGGACCCAATGATTGATGGTTTCAGTTGTATAAACTGCTGCAGTTTTAGAACAACACATCAGATAAATGCAGTAAAGTTAAAGTACTGGAGTAAATATGCTTCCAACTCCTGGAAACAGAGATGTATTCAAAAGAAAAACATCTGAACTCACCACTGAATCCAAACACTTGAGAGAGAGTTTAAACCTCTGAATGAAACTTTATGTGTTTCTCACCCCGCAGATCATCGCCCCCCCAGAGAGGAAGTACTCGGTGTGGATCGGCGGCTCCATCCTGGCCTCCCTCTCCACTTTCCAGCAGATGTGGATCAGCAAACAGGAGTACGACGAGGCTGGACCCTCCATCGTCCACCGCAAGTGCTTCTAGAAAGATCCGTCTCTACGCCCCCCACCCCCCCCCACCCCCTCTGGTTTCTAGTTTCCTCCCAGCATTTTATTTTAGCCCTCACTGAGCACCAGCTAACAGGTCCCAGATCAGCTCCACAAAAACATCCAGACAGGGACGACAGCAGCAGGAAGTCAGTTAAGTCCTTTGGTATTTAGGAAGACGTAAAAAAACGTCCCCCTAGTTCACGGCTGGTCAAAGGGAAGTGATGTTATCTTCAGATTCGGATGTTTTTTGGGAACTGAACCTTTAACTCTTCAGAACTTCCATCAGAAAATCTTCAGATTTTCACCCCAAACATCCTCCCTCTCTGCTCACCTCAAAACTGTGAATGTGGTGCTCCATTTTTAACCCCCTGCTCCACCTGCCCACCCCCCCGTCCCCCCCGTCCTCCATGTCGGTACTGTTTCTTGTCAAAAAGTGTGTTTTTATTTTTGATGAACGAAGCTTGAATGCTGCCCGCTGGTGTTATCACATTCACGGTGTATGATGATGTCACAGGAGGCGTGGCCTCATGGTGCTGTCTGCGTGAACATGTAAAGATGGTTTGTGATGTCATGTGACGTCAACAACATGGAAGTGACACACGACTGCCCCAGAAAGACAATAAAGAGCTCTCATACAAGTTCCCTGTTTGGTGTTTCTTTTCACACTTCAACAGCTCGTTCACTTTATTTGTCAGTCACTTCAGACTTTTATCAACACAGTGGCCTCGCTCTGCTGACGCTTCAACTCCAGGGCGCGTTGTCGCTCTTTAACACCTTTGATCTTTATGTTCAAGGTCAGGAGTGTGCTTAAATTTTAAATAAACTGAAAAAAAGCTTGATTTTCAACATCATGTGGTTTCATAACTCATGTAAAAAAAAATATTTGATATGAAACGATCAGAAATGAAAGGAAGTTCATAACGTCCACGTGACCTTTGACACTGGCTGCATGCACACTGAAGGTGTAACTGCTCATTGGCTGCTGGGGAACATTATCGCTTTAGCACCGTGTCGGGCTGTCGTTTTAATGCTGGTAAATGAAGAATATAAAACACGGCTGCAGAGAAGAAGACAAACTGCATAGCAAGGAAACTGACATGTATACTACCAGGCCATAAAAGCAGCCTTATATAATTATAATTCATTAAACATTCATTATTGAAAATAATCCCTGACAGACGCAAGATCCTGTATGTTTGAAAAAAAAAAAACTATGGTGAGCAACAGTTACATACAAATACATAAAATAAATATAGAACATCACCAGACTAAACTACTAAACTTCATATTTGGTTAAAATAACATGAACAGAGTTCATTTATGTTTAAATGCTGTCCGAAGACTGAGAGACGGACTATCAGGCTGCAATTTTGTATCTTCAGGTGGGATTTATTAAATCATACCCGAAGATTCACAGCAGACGTTCACTAGAAAACGTCACACTTCCTGTAAACGCTGCAGTGAGACAATGAAAACTCTGACAGGTTGGAGCAGCAGTCGGTGCTTTATTACCAAAAAATGGCAGCTGGCTTTAAAAACAGCAGTTCAGTCACTGTGTGATGACCAGAAAACTCTGCTTCTGCTTCAACTTCAACACACACATACACACACACACACACACACCTGGACATTAAAACATCTGCTGGTGCACAAACTGAAACTTGTCCAGCTGCAGGGACTTTGTGCTTCCTCATCAAGGGATTTATTTAAAAGTTTTTGACAGTAAATGTAATGCTAAGAGGAAACATAAAGATTTGAGATCTGTGGCATTGGTACTCAGATGTCACGACGGAAAGATCAGATGTCCCAGATTCCTCTTGGTGAATCCGGGACAGCATCTCATTTTAAAACTATGATTTGTAAATGAAGCCATTTCATGGAAACATGAAATTCTCGATTTATTTTGAAATTAAAATCCCTGTGGGAGCTTTATGTCCTGTCACAGTGGCTCAGTGTGACCGTCTGCTCTACGACACACACTGATGTCACTGCGTTGTGAAAGATCAGCTTCGTCTCCATCTAAGAAGATGACTTGACCTGACTTGACTTGACTTGACGACATCATGAAGCGAAAAGGGAACACTGGACAGTACAAAGCAGAACTGTTGGCTGTAGCAGACAAACATTCACGCGTTGTTGGTTTTTCATAAAAAGGCACTCTGTCACTTCAACTGTCACACACACTTATTATTTGTTCTTCATTAAAACACACCACAGCGTACACTGCAGAAGAAACTCTGATCCACAAAGAAAAAGCGCAAAATAGAGATTTGTATTCATGTACAGCTGGCAGCTGATCGCAGAAGCAAAACATTTCAGAGAACAAGTTTCACAAAATATTCAAAAAACTTCCAAAAAACTTAACACTGACTGTTGTAAAAAGCTTCAAAAAGTTCAAATACCGTCAGACGCTCAAACACATCAACATCACTGACACACACACACACACACACACAGGCGTTCACAGTTTCCTCTTCAGAAATACAAGACAGACAGCCCAGCATAAAACAGATGGACAGCGCCTCCTGTCTGTCACCTGAGGTCCAGCAGGCTGATCTTTGAGTCCCTCAGGATCACGTGTTTACACACCTGAGAGGGCGAGAGACATACACAGAGAGAGAGAGAGAGAGAGAGAGAGAGAGAGAGAGAGAGTGCTCATGTTAAATCTGTAAAGGAACAGTCCGACACTAAACTCTTGTTCTTTGTTTTCTCTGTGTGTCCAGTACAAACAGTTATCTCAGCACAAAGACTGGAAGCGGAGGGAAACTGCTAACTTTGCTCCATCAAAAGAGAAAAAACAAAACACTCTGACGGCAGCACAATAACGCTCAGGAAGTAGAATTAACACGGGAACTAAAGCGAGTGCAGGCTGTTAACCAACGCTGGTGACTGACGGAGAGCTCTGATTGGTCAGAGTCAAACATGTGATCTAATCCTGCCAGAGAGCAAAGACAATGGAGAGTTTCTTACAGCGAAGAGAGGAGGCTCCTTGGAGTGAGGATGGAAACCTTTCAGCCTGCAGCCGGAAACCTCTGACATCCCCAGACCGGTCAGCCTGAACACACCAGTACTGAGACAGAGTGTCAGGGTTAGGAACACTCCAGTGAAACAGCAGCTACAGAGGTCATTCATTCATTCACTCATTCATTCACTCATTCATTTATTACTCATTCATTCACTCATTCATGATGCAACAAAATGAAATAACGGAGGTCAAAAAGTTGAATCAGAATCAAGATCTCATCATCATCATCACCACCACCAGCAAAGAGAAAATGTTATCTGCACTTAAAACCAACATTACTTTGCTGTACATGCTGCTGAAAGGCATTGTGGGATATGTTGTGTAAAAAAAATCAAAAATCTAATTTATTTATTTATTTAAAGCCCAAAATCACAAACATCGTTTGCCTCGGAGGGCTTTACAATCTGTACAGTTGTGACACCCTCTGTCCTTAGACCCTCGAACCGGGTCAGGAAAAACTTCAAAAAAGCCTTTATGGGAAAAAAGAAGAAACCTGAGGAAGAGCCACAGATGAGGGATCCCTCTCCCTGGGACGGACAGACGTGCACATCATGCATCATCATCAACATCATCAGTCATATATGGAGTTAAACATGGGTCGTAATAATAAACTGAGTTCATGGGTTTGGTCCATGTGTGTGTTGTGTTTGTGTTGTGGTGTGTGTGTGTGTGTGTGTGTGTGTGTGTGTGCCTACTCATTGTGTTTGGGAGCGCAGACGAGCGATGGCGATGGCTTCCGGCAGCATCAGCTGATAAGAACAGTGAGTGTGGAGGTCAACGCTGGAGAGGAAGGCCGTCTGCGTGGGATGAGTCTGAGCACAGAGACGGAGAGGTCAAAGGTCACAGCCTGAATACCGCTATAATATAAACAGCTGACATGGGGCTGAGGATCCTCTGCTGTGATTGGACATGACTGACAGTCTCTCTCTGCATTGAAAACTTTATCATAGTGTGAGGACACTGACTGACTCCACACTGAGTGATATTGTACCAGTGAGGTGTGTTTTTGCATTAATCTGATGATGAACAGACCTGGAGCAGCTGAATTCTGCTTCATATTTACAATATGTAGTTTAAAAATGAGTTAGCAGGTTCAACAGTTGGAGAAGTAGTGACTATATCATCACTATCTATTAAATCTCAGCTGTCTGTGTTCAGGTGTGTTTAGCCTCACTGGGGTGAGCGGCGCAGTTCCCTTAAGTCTGACTAATTTGACCTTTTTTATTAAAATTCTTCTGATTTGCCTTCAGTGAACGTATACTACTCTTGTACTAGGGGTGGGGAAAAAATATCGATATGGCAATATATCGCAATACTTCTTCTTCAGATATAATATCGATTTTCTACGTCTTAATATCGATAAAAAAAAACAAGTCATGTTTTGGGCCAATCAATGTGAACGACTTCCGCACCTCTGCTCTGCAAGGTGTCGCTGTACCTGTACTACCTCGCTGCGCTCAAGGCGTTTCCTGAAGTGGTGAGTGAGGCGGTAGTAGAAGAAGTGGACAGGCAAGAAGCAGAAGCGAGCATGGCGGCTGCGGCAAAACTTTAAATGCCATCACAATTCAAAGCTGATATTTGGAGGCACTAACCCTTTCAAATGGAAGAAGAAACTAATAAGATGGACAAAGAGTACACAGTTTGCAAACTGAATGAATGATCACTGTTATCTGATGTACATATATACAACTTGTATTTTAAGCTGCATTTTAAATTTCTCAGTGAACTATGTAGAATATTGCAATATATCGCAATACCACAATATCGCAATAATATATGTATCGTATCGTGACTCAAGTAATCGTGATGATCGTATTGTATCATGGGAAGTCCTTGCCAATACCCACCCCTATCTTGTACTATACTACAATTCTAATTATTTTCTTAATACAACACGTTTGAGCTTTATTAAGTGGTTCTCTACACATTAAGAATCCTCCAGCGGTTGATTCTAAAGATGCAAACATTTTTTTCCCCTTTTTGTTTGTGGACTTCCTGTGAATTAAGACTAAAGGATTGAGGGTGTCGTATTCTGCACAGATTGTAAAAAAAAACATAAACCCAAAACTAATCTGTGATGCAGAAACATGTCATCTCCAAAATCCCAAAACTTTTCAGGAAGAAATCGAGCCTCAATTTTCATGACATGAGTACTTAATGATTTAACACTTGATGATCTTTTAGTGGGAACCAAAGCCTTCATTCTAAAACATGGAGACAGACAAATGAAACACAAGTCAAATGTGAAGTTCAACTAATATTAAAATATGAATCTCTTCTTCTGTGAGCAGATAAATGCAGCAGAGTGAGACCTCTGTCTGCTCCCATCTCTCTCCCTCTCTCTCTTTTCTCTGTCGCTCGACCAGAGGCACTGTTGCCATGGTGATATTTGATCATGCAAATGAAGGGAAGGAAAAAGTACAAGAGAGGTCATTTTTCTGTGTGTGTGTGTGTTGAGTGTGTGTGTGTGTGTGAGTGTGTGTGTGTGTGTGTGTGAGTGTGTGTGTGTGTGTGAGTGTTTGAGTGTGTGTGTGTGTGTGAGTGTTTGGAGTGTGTTAGTGTGTGTCAGTGTGCAGTCAGGGTCGGTCCCCACAAAGTTTGAGTTTCTCAGATGTGATGACTTAATGTTTTTGTTTATAAAGATTATCTGATAAAAACAGGGAATTGATCATGAAAATGATCATAAGCTGCAGAACTGAATTAATATTACAGAATATTCAGTATGAAACAAGAAGCACTGCTGACGAAACAACCTCAACTCCAAGTCCCATTAACAAAATGTTTTCATGGATCAGCTGACCTGAGCATGTTCAAACACAGGAACACTGACAGGATTTTATTCTGTAACTTCTGTTTCTGTGTCTTCTGTGTGCAGCGTGTATATGGCATTAACGTGTGTGCAGCGTGTATGTGGCATTAACGTGTGTGTGCAGCGTGTATGTGGCATTAACGTGTGTGTAGCGTGTATGTAGCATTAACGTGTGTTTAGCGTGTGTTCATACATGGATCCAGCCAAGTGTCAGCAGGTTCTGTTGGTCCTGGAAACTGAACAGTTCTTCAACATTCTCCATGTCGCAGAAATCTGGACCGGCCGACTGTTTGGGGATCACAACGTGAGTCAGCATGAACTCATTGTGTGTCTGAGGGCGAGAAACATTCACACAGACAGGAGAGAGAGAGACGGGCCTCAGCAGGATAATTACTGAGAAACTCGCTAATGTTTGATTTGATAACCAGCGAGTCCAACAGATGATCAGCAGCACCGGACTGATCGTATCTAAACATGTCACCGTATCTAAACATGTGATCACACCCCATTGAGTTTCCAAACCACGTCATGTTCATGTCACTTTAAACTAAATCTGTTTATCCTGTCACGACAGAACCAAACCACAAAGAGACGGACTAACACGAAACAGTCAGTAAACAGGAAACAGTGAACAGGAAACAGTCAGTGAACAGGAAACAGTGAACAGGAAACAGTCAGTGAACAGGAAACAGTCAGTAAACAGTCAGTAAACAGTCAGTAAACAGGAAACAGTCAGTAAATGGGAAACAGTCAGTAAACAGTCAGTAAACAGTCAGTAAAAGGAAACAGTCAGTGAACAGGAAACAGTCAGTAAACAGGAAACAGTCAGGAAACAGTCAGTGAACAGTTAGTAAACAGGAAACAGTCAGTGAACAGTCAGTGAACAAGAAACAGTCAGTAAACAGGAAACAGTCAGTAAATGGTCAGAAACAGTCAGTAAACAGTCAGTGAACAGGAAACAGTCAGTAAACAGTGGGAAACAGTCAGTAAACAGTAAACAGTGAACAAACAGTTAGTAAACAGGAAACAGTCAGTGAACAGGAAACAGTCAGTAAACAGGAACAGTCAGTAAACAGTCAGTAAACAGTCAGTAAACAGTCAGTAAACAGTCAGTAAACAGAAACAGTCAGTAAACAGGAAACAGTCAGTAAAGTCAGTCAAACAGTCAGAAACAGTCAGTAAATGGGAAACAGTCAGTAAACAGTCAGTAAACAGTCAGTAAACAGTCAGTAAACAGTCAACAGTCAAACAGTCAAATGAAACAGGAAACAGTCAGTAAATGGGAAACAGTCAGTGAAACAGTCAGTAAACAGGAAACAGAAACAGTCAGTGAAACAGTCAGTAAACAGGAAACAGTCAGTAAATGTAAACAGGAAACAGTCAGTAAACAGAACAGTCAGTAAAAGAAACAGTCAGTAAACAGGAAACAGTCAGTAAATGTAAACAGGAAACAGCCAGTCAACAGTTAAAGAAACAGTAAACAGTCAAACAGTCAGTGAACAGTCGAGTGAACAGGAAACAGTCAGAAACAGTCAGAAACAGTCAGTGAACAGGAAACAGGTCAGGTACAGAAACAGGAAACAGTCTCACCAGTCGTCCACACAGGACTCCACATGTTTCTATTCCTCTGGCTGTGTTGGAGTCGGCCAGCAGGAGGAAGCGGTACGTCAGATCTCTGGGAATCACCACCCGCCTCAGACCCTCCACCCTCTGAGCTACACACACAGGCAGGCAAAACAAACGCACACAGGAACAGAAAGCAAACGATAAACAAACCTTCACACACACACACACACCTGTATGTACAGATTATGGCTGTCAGGTGTGTGTGTGTGTGTAAAATAGTGTGTGTGTGTGCTTACTGTGAACTCCAGCCAGCGTGGCGGCTGGTTGGCTGACAGGAGCCATGGTGGTCTGTTCCGGTTAGGATCCGCCCCCTGGGATCGTGTGACGGCGTCTCTGATTGGCTGCTGCTGAGACAGACAGGAGCCGTCCGTTACCTCAGGCACTTTGGTCACCTGAAGAAGAAACACGTCACTGCAGGAGCCAGTATTTGTACTGTTGTAGTAACAGTAGTAAGTAGTAAATTGTTAGCAATAGTAACAGTAGTAGTAACTAACAGCAACAGCAGTAGTAGCTAATGTAGTAAAGCAGTAGTAGCATAGTAGTAGTTGTAGTAGTAGTTGTAGTAAGTTGTAGTAACAGCAGTGTAGTGTAGTAACAGCAGTAGTAGCTGTAGTAGTAGTAGTAGTACAGCAGTAGTAGTAGTAGTTGTAGTAACAGCAGTAGTAGTATGTAGTAGTAGTAGTAACAGTAACAGTAGTAGTTAATGGTTGTAGTAGTTGTAGTAGTAGTTGTAGTAACAGCAGTAGTAGTAGTAGTAGTGTGTAGTAACAGTAGTAGTAGCAGTAGTAGTAACAGCAGTAGTAGTTGTAGTAACTGTAGTAACAGCAGTAGTAGCTGTAGTAGTAGTTAGTAGTAACAGCAGTAGTAGCTGTAGTAAGTAAACAGCAGTAGTAGTTGTAGTAGTAGTTGTAATAACAGCAGTAGTAGCAGTAGTAGCTGTAGTAGTAAAGTAGTAGCAGTAGTAGTTGTAGTAACAGTAACAGCAGTAGTAGTTGTAGTAGTAGTTGTAGTAACAGTAGTAGTGTAGTAGTAAGTAGTAGTAGTTGTAGTAACAGTATGTAGTAGTAATGTAGTACAGTAACAGTAGTAATGTTGCAGTATAATGTAGTAGTAACAGTAATAGTAGTTATAGCAGTAGTTGTAGTAGTGTGTGTGTAGTAACAGTAGTAACAGTAGTAGTTGTAGTAGTAGTTGTAGTAACAGCAGTAGTAGCTGTAGTAACAACAGTAGTAGTTGTAGTAACAGTTGTAACAGTAGTAGTAGTAGTGTAGTAACAGCAGTAGTAGTTGTAGTAACAGCAGTAGTAGTAGTAGTAGTACAGTAGTAGTTAGTAGTAACAGCAGTAGTAGTTGTAGTAACAGCAGTAGTAGTTGTAGTAACAGTAGTAGCAGTAGTAGTAGTAACAGCAGTAGTAGTAGTACAGCAGTAGTAGTAGTGTAGTAAGTTGTAGTAACAGCAGTAGTAGCTGTAGTAACAGTAGTAGCAGTAGTAGTTGTAGTAGTAGTATTAGAAACAGCAGTAATGAATTATAGTAACAGTAGTAGTTGTAGTAACAAGTAGTAGTAGTAACAGCAGTAGTAGTGTAGTAACAGCAGTAGTAGTTGTAGTAGTAAGTAAACAACAGCAGTAGTAGTGTAGAAACAGCAGTAGTAGTTGTAGTAAGTTGTAATAACAGCAGTAGTAGTTAGTAGTAAGTAGTAGTAGTAATGTAACAGCAGTAAGTAAGTAGTAGCAGTAACAACGTAGTAGTAGTGTTAGTAGTACAGTAGCAGTAGTAGTAACAGCAGTAGTAGCTGTAGTAACAGCAGTAGTAGTTGTAGTAACAGCAGTAGTAGTAAGTAGTGTAACAGTAATGTAGTTAAGTAGTAGTAGTAACAGTGGTAGTTACAATGCAGCATAGCAGTAAATATGTAACAGTGGTAGTAGTAGTAACAGTAACGTAGTAGTAGTTCAGCAACAGTGTAGTAGCATTATAGCAGCAGACAGTACAGTAGTAGTAGTAGTAACGTTGTAGTAACAGTTAAATAGCAGTAGTAGCAATAATAGTATAGTAGTAAGTAGTAGTAACAGCAGTAGTAGTAGTAATTGTAGTAACAGTTGCAGTAAACAGTAGTAGTAAGTTGCAGTAACAGTAGTAGTAGCACAGTAGTAGTTGTAGTAACAGCAGTGGTAGTAACAGTAGTAGTAGTTGTAGTTGTATAAACAGCATTGTAGTAACAGTAGTAGTAGTACAAAGTAACAGCAGTAGTAGTAATGTTATAACAGTAGTTTGTAGCAGTTGTTGTTGTTCAAATAGTAACAGTAGTAGTTAGCAGTAGTAGTAGCAGTAGTAATGTAGTAGTAGTAATTGTAGTAAACAGTTGCAGTAGTAGTACTGTAGTAAGCAGTAGCAGTAGTAACAGTAACAGTAGCAACAGCAGCAGTGTTTGCAGTAGCAGCAGCTGTAGTAGCAGTTGTAGTAGTTGTCAGTAGCAAATGCAGCAGCAATTGTAGTAGTAGTAGTAGCAGCAGCAGTGTAGTAGCACAGCTGTAGTACATGTAGCTGTCAGTACAGTGCAGTCAGTAGTACAGCAGTTGTTGTTGTTCTGTAGTAACAGCAGTAGTGCAGTAGTGCAGTAGCAGCAGTAGTTGTAGTAGCAGTGTAGAGTAACAGTAGTAGTAGTTGTAGTAGCCATAAGCTGTAGTAGCAGTAGCAGTAGTATAGTAGTTGGTAGTAGCAGTGTAGTAGTAACAGTAGTAGTAGTAGCAGTAGTAGTAGTAACAGTAGTAGTGTAGTAGTAGTAGTTGTAGTAGTAGTAGTAGTAGTAGTAAAGGTAGTAGTAGTTGTAGTAACAGTAGTAGTTGTAGTAACAGTAGTAGTAACAGCAGTAGTAGTAGTAGTAGTAGTAGTAGCTGTAGTAGTAGTAGCTGTTGTAGTAACAGCAGTAGTAGTTGTAGTAGCAGCAGTAGTAGTTGTAGTAACAGCAGTAGTAGCTGTAGTAACAGCAGTAGTAGTTGTAGTAACAGTAGTAGTAGTAGTAGTTGTAGTAACAGCAGTAGTAGCTGTAGAAACAGCAGTAGTAGTTGTAGTAACAGCAGTAGTAGCTGTAGTAGTACAGCAGTAGTAGTGTAGTAACAGCAGTAGTAGTTGTAGTAGTAGCAGCAGCAGTAGTAGTAGTAGTAATTGTAGTAACAGCAGTAGTAGTAGTAACAGCAGTAGTAGCTGTAGTAGTAGCAGTAACAGTAGTAGCAGTAATGTAGTAACAGTAGTAGTAGTAACAGCAGTAGTAGTAGTAGTAGTTGTAGTGTAGTAGCAGCAGTAGTAGTTGCAGTAGTAGCAGTAGTAGTAAGTAGTTTTGGCAGCAGTAGTAGCTTGTAGTAGCAGTAGTAGCAGTAGTAGTAGTAGTAGTGTAGTAGCAGTAGTAGTTGTAGTAACAGTAGTAGTAGTAGTAGTACAGTAGTAGTTGCACAGCAGTAGTAGTAGTAGCAGCAGTAGTTGTAGTAGTAATGGAAGCAGCAGTAGTAGTAGTAGTAGTAGTAGTAGTAGTAGTAGTGTAGTAACAGCAGTAGTAGTTGTAGTAGTAACAGTAGTAGAAACAGCAGTAGTAGTAGTAGCAGTAGTAGTGTAGAAACAGCAGTAGTAGCTGTAGTAGTAATAGTAGTAGTAGTAGCAGTAACAGTAGTAGCTGTAGTAGTTGTAACACTGTGCTGCCTAGATGTCAGCCTAGTAGTTGCCTATGTCCGCCTCCTCTCCTCTCCTATTGGCCAGTTCCTGACGCCTCAGTTGGTCCTCGAAGTAGCGAAACTGTTCTGATTCGATCTGCATGCGTCGCAGGGCGGCAACTCGCTGCCTCTCCTCCTCCATCAGCAGATTCCGCCTCCTGTCCTCATCCAATAGGGAGAGCCGCTGCAGCTGCTGGCCACACCCATCCACCACCACGGCCGGGCTCTGAGGAAACAGGAAGTCACATGATCTGCTGGGCGTGTTCCTCTGACCTCGGACACCGAGGCTGCTGACTATTTGTGTTCTTGTTAACTGTCTGATAAAACGATGTAAAAGTAATCCATTACTATAGTAGCAGTAAGATAATGTAATGTTTGCAAACATGGTGAGTTGGACTGCCACCAAGCTAAAGTTTCCAAATCTACATCATCATACTGACCATGAATAATACCCATAATGCACCTCCCCTGAACCAAACACTGATCATCTTACTGAAAACTGGATCAATATAATAATCAATATTCAATGCACGCACACACACCTGGGCTCTGAGGTACTCAGTGTGCTCCCTGTTGTATTTCTCCTGAAGACGTTTCTTCAACTCATCTTTCCGAGGAAACGCCACTTCCTGAAGTTTCTATGGAGACAAACGAACAAACTGTAAACCCGCCGTCTGTGACGACACCAGAGCTGGAGTGACCATCAGCACGATACCTTCATGATGAGCTGCTTCTCTGGGACGCTGCACTGCTGGTAGTCTCTGTGAGCGGGCAGCTTCTCTACAAACAGACTGAACACACACACACACACACAGCTGATGTGTGGGACTGTAAAGACAACAACAGTATGAATCGGGAGTCGTCCAGATGCTTCGTGTCTCACGTGATGAACTTAGTGTAGAGGACGTAGGCGTTCTCCAGGCTGCCCTCCTCCAGGTAAACCGCTGCCATACGCTCCATCTCCACTCCGGAGCGGAAGTAGCGCCTTGGTGCGATATCCTCGTTGATCTCCACGCTGCATCCCATCTTCCCCAGCGCCCGCACACGCTCCGCCGCCGTCAGCGACACGTCTGTGTAGTCTGGCTCAGCCGCCAGCTTCTTCTGGACAACACACACACACACACACACACACTCAGTTGTGAGACGTTCACCTCCTTCACATGTCTCCGTCAGTTCACTGCTCATGTGTCAAACATGACGGACACCACCATCATCAGACATCTGACAGCTGAGGGGTGTTTTCAGGCAGGAAACTCAGATTTACGATCTCTGCTGGGAGCCTGAATGCAGCATTTGTTCCACAGCTCAGATGTGAGGAGAAGAAACACTCCTCTGTTCACCGAGCGCTCTCTATTCAGGAGGGGAGGCCCAAGAAAAGACGAGCCTGAGGGAAAAAACCACGACTACGACAGAGAGGTGATGAATAAATAAATGAATCATAAATGAAACAGGACATGATGTAAAGACAAGAGAGGAGAGGAACGTGAAAGAAGGAGGAAAGAAATCAAAAGAGAGGAAAAGGAATGTAAAGAAAAGGTATAAGGTTAGGAAGGAAGGAAGGAAGGAAGGAGAGTAAAACTCCCACTGACTCCACCTGTTACTGTCAGAGAGGAAATGATGGACAAATTCATCAAAGAAAAAGCTAAAAGAAATGACCAAAAACAAACATCTTTAACAGACAGTTCAACATTTAGATACCTCCTCTTCTTCCTATAGAAACAGCTAGCTTAGCTTATCTTAGCCTAGCATAAAGACTGGAAACGGGAATATAACTAGCCTGACTGTCCAAGGGAAACAGAATCAACCTCCCAGCTCGCGACTGATCGACAAGTTAAATCTGATTTGTTTATTTGTTTTTTTTGTTCTGACTAATTATTGATGAGTTGATTAGTCAATTAGGTTAACTTTATTGTCCAACTTGTGAAAAAAAGCTAAACACAAATAGCAGAATCATAAAGAAACACATTTTAAAATACAGTAAAGATAAAACCATTCAATATGAGATGCTATATTCACATACCTGATCAATAAAATTATTCTGATTCTGATAAAATACTATCAAAGTCTCAGTCTCAGTCACAGACGGTTTCTCCGGAGGATCAGGAGACCGTCACAGATTATCAGGAGAGTCTTTGTGCTGCTCAATCAGTTCTTTGGTTTAATCTTCATTTATGTCACTTCCTCACATCTATGCAGAGAAAACACACCACCACACCTGCATAAACTGACTCTGATCCTCCAAATAAGATTTTATTTTGAAGGTCCTGCATCTCCTTGTTTATCTACAGCACAAAGTGTGAACACATGCACACACACACACACACACAAAGTACACTCACCAGCGCGTATTTAAGCTGAAGCCTTGTTCCATGGTGCGTGTGTGTGTGTGTGTGTGTGTGTCACAGGCTGCTGTGTTCGGCCCACGGCCGGCTCCTCCATCTGCCACCTCCCATGATGCTTCACTGCAGGGGAGAAAACATAAAAACAAGATGTCAAAAAGGAGGCAGGTTTGGTGAAATGTTCCTTTAAGTAACTAGCACAGAGGCTAAAGCTAGCAGTCAGCAACCAATCAGAGTGGGCCTGCTCGTCCTTGAGTTTGGTCCTCGATTACCATGACGACTGGTAACTAACCATCAGGTGAGTCATCCACTTTAACAACAGAGAGAAAAAGAAGAAAAAATACAATGAGAAGACAACCTCCCACTCCTCACCACATTTTACCGCCTGAAACTGGCAGATGAAAACATGAGGAGCTGATTCACTCCGTCACCAGCGCCGTCTGCTACACCCGCCTGGAGGAGGTCGCCATGGCAACAGGTGCATCCAGGCTGGACCGGCAGGACGAAGAAGTGTTGAAGTCAGAGCTTTTTATCACTGATGACTTGACGGCTCATCAATGCCGGATCCAGATCTTTGAGTCCAGATCTTTCAGTCCAGATCTTTCAGTCCAGATAAGTCACATTACAAGTTTTCCATTTACAAGACTCTCAAATAAAATCCAGATAAAAGACTTCAGTCCATCTCTTCAGGTGAATCAGGTCGGTCCTCCACCAGAAGGAGGCGCTAAAGCGCCAGAAGAAGAGTAACCTGACTTTTAGAGGTTCATTATTTAAACAAGAGCTGCAACTAACTCGATTAATCTGATGAATCTCCTTCTTTTTCTTGATTATTTCATTAATGGACTGATCAATAATTGTTTGGTTTATAAAAACAGAAAACTTAAGTAAAGTTGTGATGTTTGAAAATTTGAAAACCTTAAAATCTTTCATTTTATTTAAATGCGAAACAAAATAATTGGAGAGAATAAAATAATAATTTTCTTGAAAAATGACTTTTAATAACAACTGCTTATCAAAATAGCTGATTAATTTCCTGTCAGTCTACTGATCAATGAATCAATGATCAATGAATCAATGATCAGCTCAGACTTTAGACTTTAGGGTGGGAAGCAGCTCAGATGTAACAACGTCTCTTCAGGTCTCACAGGTCTCAGCCTGCCCCCCCAGGTGTCACTCAGGTGTCAGTGTTTCTGCACGCTGTCCTCAGGGGGCAGTAGAGAGCAGCTCCACACTTTGACCTTTGAGTCTCTCAGTACAGTGATGAGCTCTCTGTGATACCTTCAGGGACCATCAGTCGGCAATAATTGACCCTGAACCTCCATCAGACCCCTCACTGTGGTGTGTTCGGGTGTGTTCAGGTGTGTTCACGCTGTGACTCAAACATCCTGCTCGACCACATTCACTCTGCACGACCTTTGACTTCCTTCATAACTGGACAGACAGGAAACAAACTGAACCTGTCAGACGTGAAACTGCTCTCAGTCATTTCTAACATTTCTGACTCCAAACACCAGAAATGAAGCTTCAGTGATCTTCATCATCGCTCACGTTACAGCAGACTAACTGTAAACAGGGTTTCAGGAGGATCTTTGTTTCTCAATGTTTGAAACACTTGAACAGTTTAGACTTTAAACACCGTAAACTGATAATTAAGGGATGGAAGTCTTTTATGTAACTTTAAACTTCCTACAGTCAATCAGTTATCAATTGATGATCCCCAAATCTGAAACAAAGAGAGCAGCTCTGACGTCACAGCAGCTAATTAATGCCAGATCAAATCTCCCTTTCAAAATAAAGGTCTGTTTCATGGAACACCCCAAACTGGTGACTTTATTTTACTTTTACAGAGGATGTGCACTGAGGTACTGCTTTTCAAAATAAGTAACTAATCTGTATAACAACAACAACAACAATACTACTACTACTACTACCAATAATAATAATATATTATTATTGTATATTATAATATATTATAATAATAATATATTATTAGTAATAATATTTTAAGCGTAGTTTAGATTTTTTACATGGTTTTGACGAGCCTCTCAGTTGTACTGGTTTCCCCTGAACACCACACAGATGACTGACAGCAGAGAGGAAGACCGAGAGAGGAGGACAGAGAGATCCGGGAGGACGGAAGGAGACTCACCGGCTTGTTGTGGTTTTGACGTGCCGCACCTGTCAGCATCACACCTGCGCAGACTCAGCTCACCTGCTGAGAGCAGCTGGAGCTGATGTGGATGAAGCTGCTGAGAAAATGGCTGAAAGCTCCGGATGCTGCTTCAAACACTGACTGATGACAGAGCCCCCAGAGATCCTCTCTGCACGAGGATGACTCACTCATACTTTCCGGTTTCACAGGAGTGGGCGTTGACTCCGCGCATGCGCTCCACTGCTGCCAAAGATGGAATTAAATATAAGACGATATCTCGCTCTGATACATTTTCCGTGCACCAAACTGATGTGTGGTCCAGCTGCACACATGGCTTTTCATTATTATAAATAATAATAATGATAATGATAATAATAATAATAATAATAACAACAACAATTAAAAGATGAATCAAACTGTTGTGATTATACAAGCCAATCAATTATCAATCAATCAATTATGAAAACAGGTCAATTTCAGAAATGTGTAGTATCTCATGAGCTCAGAGTTTTTCTTAACTAACATCACAGATTAAGGCACATTGTGGTGGAGTTGACTCAGTGAGTCATTCACCTGGTCTGGAGATACAAAGGTCAAAGGTTAAACGTTAAAAGTCCTGCTGCATCAATAACATCTGATTGGATCCTGCTCACTGTGGCTGTATTTTTGTTTGTTTGTTTTTTCTACATGTGATGTCACCATGTGTCCAGTGATCTGATTGGCTGGGTGTTGGGCTCTGAAGTAAGCCTCCTCTGGAGATGGTTGGCAGGTTACTATGGTGATCTGCCCCGGTTACCATGGTGATGTCACCTGGTTAAAAGTGAACCTGAGTCCAGCTGAGTGTGTGAATAAACCTGATGATAGACTGAACCTCCATCTGAGCTCTGCCTCCCTCTGCTGGACTCTGATTTTCATCACAGCCTGCGAACTATAAACAGCCGTCAGTCATCATCATCTTCATCACTGCTGAATCACCTTCAAACACAGCTGAATACATTTTATCTTAACGTACTTTACCACTGCTATTACTGTACTTTAGCTCACTGCTTTCCTTCATTTTAGTTTTATATTATATTATTTTATTTTACTTGGTTTTTATTATTTGTGTGTATTTAAAGACCACACAATATTTATTGAATTATTTTATTTCATATATATTATTGATCTTTTTTTTTTATGCATAACTACATACAAATTAAAATAAAATAAAATTAAGTTAAACAAATACATTAAAGGAGCAGCCAGTCGGATTAAGAGGAGAACAAGTTGAAAGCCCCCTGTGAAAGCCAGACTGTGGCTCTAATTCTTCTTTTTAACTTCTTCTTCTTCTTTGTCACTCTTCTTCGATGATGATGATGTTCTCTGTACATGTGGCATCTATTGCACGTCTGTCCGTCCCAGGGAGAGGGATCCCTCATCTGTGGCTCTTCCTCAGGTTTCTTCTTTTTCCCATAAAGGGTAAAGGGTTTTTTTGAAGTTTTTCCTGACTCGGTTCGAGGGTCTAAGGACAGAGGGTGTCACAACTGTACAGATTGTAAAGCCTCTCCGAGGCAAACGATGTTTGTGATTTTGGGCTCTAAATAAATAAATTAGATTTTTTGAAATTTGATTCTGTTTACTTCTCTTTCCTGTAAACTGTTGTTTTCTCATTGTTTGTTGTTTGTGTTACATCAATCATAGTTCATGTGGGTGGAGCTCCGCCAGATCCTCTGTTCTGATTGGTTGTTTACAGGCAGCAGGTGGAACCACAGGCATTTTTGAACATGGAAAAGGAACATAAGACAAACAGATAGAAAAAACCACATGACTGATGACATGATGGCCACAGTCATGACAATAAACTAAACATACATATTTAAAGAAAACAGTACAAAATGAAGAGTAAAATGAGAAGTACACACAGCAAGAAGTTTCACAGTGATCAACATTTTAGTCCTTTCCTTGAAATAGTTGCAGTACAGGGTCCCACATCTTTTTGAACATGTCTTTCCTGTCCTCATTATAGAGTCTCAATCTCTCCAGGTGAAGCATATTTGCCATTTCTCTCAACCACAGTTCGTACGTGGGTGCAATGTCTGACCTCCATGCCCGGAGGATTAACTTCTTCGCAATCACAGTTCCAAATAGGATAGCCCTTATCTCATATTTATTGGCAGAAGACGAAGGGGTAGTTGCCCCGAGAATGGCTACAAGCGGATCAGGCTCCCAACATTTCCCATAAGCCATAGAGAAGCAATGAAAAATACTTTTCCAGTATGTGTACAGTTTAGTGCATAACCAAAAAGCATGTATTAAGTTACCAGTTGCAGACTTGCATCTGTTGCAAGAGGGTAAAACATCAGGAAAGAAACTGTGCAGTTTTTCTCCAGAATAATAGAGTCTATGTAATGTCTT
This sequence comes from Scortum barcoo, assembly GCA_023238725.1. NCBI lineage: Eukaryota > Metazoa > Chordata > Actinopteri > Centrarchiformes > Terapontidae > Scortum > Scortum barcoo. The sequence continues at coordinate 479,098 of CM041542.1, forward strand.
AAACTGTATAAGGCGATGCCATTCACAAAACAATCATGTGTACTTCTTAAACATTCATTCATATTTCATCCTTCAACTCTATATTCAGCTCATCTTTCCATGCCTGCCTAATATTTGCTGTGTTCAATGGAGTTTTGTTGTGCAAGATCCGATAAAAGAATGAAACTGCCCCTTAGCAGCAGGTTCATATTTGTTTATTGCCTCAAGGGCCTCATGCTCTACCAGAGTTTCAAAGTTGGGTAAATGCGTCCTGACATAATTTTGGATTTGAAAGAATTGAAAAAGGCCAGATTTAGGAATGTCGTATTTAGCTAGAAGTTGTAGGTATGAGCCAAAAATGCCATTAATGTATTAATCACCTATGTTGCAAATGCCTTTCTGCTTCCAGAGAACGAAAACATTATCGGTCAGACCTGGTAAAAAGGAATGGTTTTCACATTGGGGTGTCTAGGTAGGTGTTTGGAGCCTTGATGTAATGCTTTATCTGCTTCCAGATTCTTATGGTGTTACTAATTACAAAACTGTTATTAAAGCATGTTTTTTAAACAGCAGTGGAACTATTAAGAAGAGCGGATAATGAGGTTTCTTTGCAAAGCATTCTTTCTGTACACTGAAGGAGGGCCCTTTTTCCACCATGAAAGAATAGATAAGTGCGTAGCCCAATAATACAACTTAAAATTCGGTAAAGCAAAACCTCCCATATCCTTTGGCTTTGATAAATATTTTTTAGAGATTCTAACAGTTTTATAACTCTGAAATGAAAAAAAATTTGAATGAAATGAAAGGTATAATAATCAAATCTAACTGTTTTAACTGAATTGCGCAATAAAACACAATATGATTGTGCAATAAAACACAGAATGGACTGGAAAAGATGGAGAAAGCGGGGCAATACGATCATCTTGATTGCATTCATCTTCCCAACCATGGATATTGGGAGGGTTTTCCAAAACTGAATATTGGCTTTGAGTTGCTTAATTTTACTTTGCCAGTTTAATTGGAGGAGATCATTTGGGTTTTTGGTGACAGTCACACCTAAATACGTAAAGGCTTTGTAGGATTTCTTAAATGGAATGGATTGTAAATATGCCTTGTTAACCGCTGTGGAGACTGGCATAAGTTCACTTTTCTCCCAGTTGATAGAAAATCCTGAGAGATCGCCAAATTTATTAATGAGAACCAGGAGAGGCGGTATTGATACTTGCAGGCTGGGAAATGTACAAGAGAATGTCGTCCGCATATAGTGAAAGGTAGTGTTTATAGCCAAACATGTTAATGGGGAGATTAAATGGCTCTGTCTGATACTAGCAGTGAGCGGTTCGATGATAATCGCAAACAAAAAGGGGGAAAGGGCGCAACCTTGGCGGGTCCCACGGTGGACTGCAAATGGGGGGGGAGATATTCTGATTAGTAATAACTGATGCAGTCGTTCGTGAATAAATTATTTCAATCCATTTCATGAAGAAGGGTCCAAATCCAAATTTTTTAAGCACAGACATCATGTGTGAAAAAGTGATTGCCCCCTAAACCTAATAAGAACTCGCTATGGCGCATGCGCGCGAGTGGCAGCCTCTGTAACAGCAGCTCCTGCTCACCGTTGAGCTTTCTTTTACTTCTATTCTTCTTACTTTTTGTTTTTGTGTGTTTTAATTTTTTCTTTTCACCATGCACACAAACTGGTAGAGTTTGTACTGGTGGTGGCTCTACTGGTTTTTGCACTTTTTGTTACCGTGTCCGGAGACCAAACGCGGAGCCACGGCTCCATTGTTTACAGCAGGGATCAGCTGTTCGCCCTGCGGAGCGCGTGCGGTGCTGCTACTACCTGAGGAGCGCACCCGATGTTCCCCATGAAAGTTGAAGAGGAGGAGGCACGGGGACGCCGCTGCTGGGGGACAAGCTGCAGCTAGCTGGGGTGGATCATCACCTCACTACATGGATTTTGGACTACCTCACTCACAGACCACAGTTTGTGAGGGTGCAGGGCTTTGAGTCGGATCGGCTTCTCTGCAGCACCTTGAAAGTGCTCCGCAGAGGGAACGGTTCTGGCTCCTTTCCTGTTCACCCTCTACACTGCAGACTTTTCATACAATACTCCATCCATCCTGTCATCTCCAGAAGTTCTCTGATGACTCTGCTGTTGTTGGCCTCATCACAGATGGGGACGACAGAGAGTACAGAGGACTTATTCAGGACTTTGCGGACTGGTGCCTGCGGAACAACCTCCAGATCAACGCTGGGTAAAACCAAGGAGCTGGTGGTGGATTTCCGCAGGCGTAGAGCCACTCTCCGCCTGCACCGGTGAGCATCCAGGGAATGGACATTGACACTGTGAAGTCCTACAAGTACCTGGGTGTTCACCTAAATGACAGTCTGGATTGGTCGGACAACACCAATGCCCTTGTCAAGAAGGGCAACAGCAGACTGTTCCTGCTCAGGAGGCTGAGGTCTTTTGGAGTGCAGGGTCTTTTGGAGTGCAGGGACTCTCCTCAGGACCTTCTTATGACTCTGTGGTGGTGGCATCAGCCATCTTTTTGGGATAGTCTGCTGGGCCAGCAGCATCACGGACAGGGACAGGAGGAGAATGGACAGACTGGTGAGGAGGGCCAGCTCTGTCCTGGGATGCCCTCCTGGACTCAGTGGAGGTGGTGGGAAACGGGAGGATGATGGCTAAGCTGTCGTCCCTGTTAAACAACACGTCCCACCCTCTACAGGACACTCTGACAGCTCTGGGCAGCTCCTTCAGTGAGCGGCTGCTCCATCCACGCTGTGTGAAGGAGAGGTACCGCAGGTCCTTCCTGCTGCTGCTGTCTGTCAGACTACACAACAAACAAAATGCCCGCTAGTCTGCAGACAATGGACAATGAACAATAAACAATAACACTATTTCACTTCTTTGCACTCCCTGAGATATTATATATATTTCTCATATGTATACTCTCAGGCATACTATGTACAGGTTTACTTACAGTTATAGTTTTATTTATCTTGGATTATTTTACCTTTTATTTTATTTTATTTTATTTTATTTTATCCTACATTCTGATTGTTTCCCACTATGTGTCTTCGCTGCTGTTATGCTGTGAATTTCCCCGCTGTGGGACTAATAAAGGAAATCTGAATCTGAATCTGAATAACTGGTTGGGCCACCCTTAGCAGCAACAACTGCAATCAAGCGTTGCTTATGCGATAACTTGCAATGAGTCTTTTACAGCGCTGTGGAGGAATTTTGGCCCACTCATCTTTGCAGAATTGTTGTAATTCAGCCACATTGGAGGGTTTTTGAAGCATGAACCGCCTTTTTAAGGTCATGCCACAGCATCTCAATAGGATTCACTCCAAAGTCTTCATTTTGTATTTCTCAGCCATTCAGAGGTGGACTTGCTGGTGTGTTTTGGATCATTGTCCTGCTGCAGAACCCAAGTTCGTTTCAGCTTGAGATCACGAACAGATGGCCGGACATTCTCCTTCAGGATTTTTTGGTAGACAGCAGAATTCATGGTTCCATTTATCACAGCAAGTCTTCCAGGTCCTGAAGCAGCAAAACAGCCCCAGACCATCACACTACCACCACCATATTTTACTGAATGAAACTGCTACTGACTACTGACTGTAGCAACTTCGAATCCATCAAAAAGAAATCAATCCTGGAGTAGGATTTATGTACTGTGGAAAAATAAGAAAAATCTTTCGTGGTGGGGTGAAGAAGCCTCCAGATATCCACCAAATTATAAGACTGCATAAGATTGTTGAGTGCACCACTGTTTTTACATACAGTGGGGCAAAAAAGTATTTAGTCAGCCACCAATTGTGCAACAGGCCTGTAATTTTCATCATAGGTATACCTCAACTATGAGAGACAAAAAAAAAAAAAATCCAGAAAATCACATTGTCTGATTTTTAAAGAATTTATTTGCAAATTATGGTGGAAAATAAGTATTTGGTCAATAACAAAAGTTCAATCTCAATACTTTGTTATATACCCTTTGTTGGCAATGACAGAGGTCAAACGTTTTCTGTAAGTCTTCACAAGGTTTTCACACACTGTTGCTGGTATTTTGGCCCATTCCTCCATGCAGATCTCCTCTAGAGCAGTGATGTTTTGGGGCTGTCGCTGGGCAACACAGACTTTCAACTCCCTCCAAAAATTTTCTATGGGGTTGAGATCTGGAGACTGGCTAGGCCACTCCAGGACCTTGAAATGCTTCTTACGAAGCCACTCCTTCGTTGCCCGGGCGGTGTTGTTTGGGATCATTGTCATGCTGAAAGACCCAGCCACGTTTCATCTTCAATGCCCTTGCTGATGGAAGGAGGTTTTCACTCAAAATCTCACGATACATGGCCCCATTCATTCTTTCCTTTACACGGATCAGTCGTCCTGGTCCCTTTGCAGAAAAACAGCCCCAAAGCATGATGTTTCCACCCCCATGCTTCACAGTAGGTAGGTGGTGGTGTTCTTTGGATGCAACTCAGCATTCTTTCTCCTCCAAACACGACAAGTTGTTGAGTTTTTACCAAAAAGTTCTATTTTGGTTTCATCTGACCATATGACATTCTCCCAATCCTCTTCTGGATCATCCAAATGCTCTCTAGCAAACTTCAGATGGGCCTGGACATGTACTGGCTTAAGCAGGGGGACACGTCTGGCACTGCAGGATTTGAGTCCCTGGCGGCGTAGTGTGTTACTGATGGTAGCCTTTGTTGCTACTTTGGTCCCAGCTCTCTGCAGGTCATTCACTAGGTCGCCCCCGTGTGGTTCTGGGATTTTTGTTCACCGTTCTCGTGATCATTTTGACCCCACAGGGGTGAGATCTTGCGTGGAGCCCCAGATCGAGGGAGATTATCAGTGGTCTTGTATGTCTTCCATTTTCTAATAATTGCTCCCACAGTTGATTTCTTCACACCAAGCTGCTTACCTATTGCAGATTCAGTCTTCCCAGCCTGGTGCAGGTCTACAATTTTGTTTCTGGTGTCCTTTGACAGCTCTTTGGTGGTTAATCTTGGCCATAGTGGAGTTTGGTCTGACTGTTTGAGGTTGTGGACAGGTGTCTTTTATACTGATAACGAGTTCAAACAGGTGCCATTAATACAGGTAACGAGTGGAGGACAGAGGAGCCTCTTAAAGAAGAAGTTACAGGTCTGTGAGAGCCAGAAATCTTGCTTGTTTGTAGGTGACCAAATACTTATTTTACAGAGGAATTTACCAATTAATTCATTAAAAATCCTACAATGTGATTTCCTGGATTCTTTCCCCCCATTCTGTCTCTCATAGTTGAAGTACCAGTTTTCATACCAGTTTTAATAAAGTTCTGAGATGATAAAGCTCCTTTGTCTGTTTTTTCTCCCTGATGATGGTCAAACTTGATTCTGCTGTTGCTTCAGGCTAATCTCGGCTGTGACACACTTCCTGTTCCCTGCAGCTTGTTCAACTTCAGCAGACGTTTTTTAAGAGGCGTCAAAGGAAGATATTGATCGAAGTGATCGATCAGCTGACTGAAAAGATTCACTTTGAATCTTTGAAACATGAAAACAGTTTCAGTGTTTGTTTCCACTCTGACACAAACCTGTCAAGTTAATCACATATAGACAGGAAACACACACTACAAAATAAAGGCAGACAGTCTGACTATAACTGTACAAGAGTTAAATGTGACATCAAGACTGTGAACATGAAATGCAACGCACGCACACACACAAAACTGATTTTACTTCATATTCCACATTTGAAACATTTTTATATTATATTTATATTTCCATCATTAAAAATTAGTCTAATTCTGTTTCAATCAACTGCTGATAAAGTAGAGAAAGATGACAGATTATAGATTAAGGAGTGACAGGTGCTGTCTCTTTCACAGCAGGGTTTTATTTTGAAATGTTTGAGCGGAAGTGATGATGCGGTGTCGTTGGTTGACGTGTCCAGGTGTGTTCAGTCATGGGGCTGGTGTACTCCGAGGTAAGAGCTTTTCAACTGTTTTCATCTTTAATCCGCTGATTTCACTTCTTTTAATTTGATGTTCTCTCACCTACCTTACTTCCGGGTGAGAGATTTAGTTCACAGGTGAGAGAAAAGAGAGAGAGAGAGAGAGAGAGAGAGAGAAAGAGAGACAGGTAAATAGAGAGAGAGAGAGAGAGGTAAACTGAGAGAGAGAGACAGAGGGAGGGAGGGGTCACTGCAGATCAATCCAGAGTTGTTGTGAGTGATCACTTTATATTTCTATCATTGAGTCCTGGTCCTGATTCTGGTTCTGGTCCTGGTCCAGGCTCTGATCAGCAGTCTCAGTCTCAGATGGAAACGATGGACAGAGAATCAAACATGTGCAAAGAAGAATGTGAAATATGTTAAGACAATGAAAGTGAAACAGATTCTCATTAAATCTTCCTTCAAACACTGAATCCATCTTTGCCCAGAGAAAATACTTTTACTCTGAAGGGTTGATGACAACTTCCTCATTATAAGCAACAAGTACTTAAATTAACAATGTCTTTATAATCTGTGTGTATCATGATGCCTTTTTATGTTCGATGTCAAACACTTCTGGTTTCTCCTCCTGTTAAAACTGCACATGAAGAAGAAAGTGTTAAAGTCATTATGAAGGAAGTCAGAGTTTATTCATGGAGCACACTCAGCAACAAGGCGATCTAAAGAGCTTCACACAAGACAAAATCATCATCAAAGAAATTCATCTCAAACACTGAATAGCAGATAAAAATAAGACTCTCATCTTTGTTTAACCAGTCCAGTCGTCAGTTTGTTCAGAGCTCATCCTCTGTAATCTGTGGCATCTGCAGAATTATGGTCATTTAGTTGTTTTTGATCATCTGAGCCAATGAGAGCATGCAGATGTTAAACAGAAGAGGCCCCAGATCGGAGCCCTGAGGGACTCCACACAGACAGGAAGTAGTTCCTGTCCTTCAGGAAGTTTAGTGCCGAGAGGCCACGCACAGTTTAGAAAGCTGCAGTCAGACAGCGTGCATGTTTCTGATCAAGAGCTCAGTGCTGTGGTCGTTATAGTTACACTTACATAAGATCATATCTATATACGAGGTATTAAAAATGATATCGCTGTTCTGCTGATGGAATAAAGGCTGTTTGATGCCCTGAGGGGACAGACGTGTGTTTCCATTAGACAACCTGAGGAAACTGAACAGACTCGTTTATCTGTTTGATCAGCTGATAACAGGTGTGTGTGTGTGTGTCTATTCAGAGTCTGTGTGTGTGTGTGTAGACAATATAAACACATGTATATCCTGGTTCTATGTAGATCTCAGTTAAATGTAAATGTTTTTTCCTCCTCAGCCCACCTGTCAGTCAGCGTATGATGGAGACGTCCATCAGCTGTATCACCTCCTGAAAAATGATCCAACTCACCTGAACATTCAGGAGGAGCACACCGGGGACACGCCCCTCATCGCAGCCTGTCGCCGTGGCGACCTGAGGGTGGTCCAGTACCTGCTGGACAATGGGGCGGACGTCCATCTGACCAATAAGGTGTGTTAACCTGCCGAGGTCAGCAGGTAGCTCCTGATGTGAGGAGGTGGTCACTGATGTGACGTGTGTGTGTCACAGAAACAGAGGACGTGTCTCCATTACCTGTCCAGGAGGACTTTCTCTCTGCTGGACTACCTGATGATCTGTATCCTGATGCCCATCCTGCTGCTGGGATACTTCCTCATGGTACACTTATTATGATTATTATTGTTATTACTGTTATTATTATTATTAAATAAAGAGAAATGTGCGTTGTAGTTACAGAAGCAGCGGCAGAACGAGGCTCTGATGCGAGCGGTGCTGAGCAGCAACATGAACGTCGACGCTGTCGACTACGTGAGTCAACACAACATCATGTGAACAGAGTTCAGACTCGGCCTGGCGCAGTCAGTGAAAACAGGGCGCAGATCACAGACCAGTTGTTTTGTAGAAATGAGTTGTTATAAACTAGCTGTTAGAGGTTAGTTATGCTGATGATGTGATGAAGTGAGTAAAGTGCCTTTACACACTTTCATCTCTCAGCCTCTGAAACTGTAGTTTGTGTGATGCCGCAGTGACTTCCTGTTTACAGCATTGTTTGCTCTTGATTGGACAGCAACGCAGACATTTCCTTTCCAACAGATTTACACATTTAAGTCTTTACTGCCGGAAACACTTCTGAAGGTTTAATGAGCTGATTTAACAAGTTTAAAATTGTTACTGAGAACTGAGGAAGACTGAAGGATTCATGAAGACCTGCTGGGACCCGGTCCAGGTCCTGGTCCTGGTCTCACGAGGAGCTTCTATCACTGAAGATCTTATCTCACTGAGATCAGCTCTGACTGAGCTCGGAGGACTGGTGGAACTGGACTGTTTAGTGAACTCGCCCTCCTTCAAATATGCTGTTTAAAGTTCTTCATCATTTTTTTCTACAAGTTGAGACTCATTTCTGACTCAGACTGAGCCGACACGTCCACGTTTCCTCCTGACTCTCTGACTCCTGAACAACCAGCTGGCATGGATGATTGTTACGTCCTGATTGAAGCAGAGGAAAAGATATGAAGGTCTCTATTGATCAACTGATTGGATTCCTTTGACAATCAGCTGGACGCAGTGTTTTTCAGTGTTTTCAGTGTTTTTCAGTGTTTTCAGTGTTTTTCAGTGTTTTGTGTGTTTTTCAGTGGTTTGTGTGTTTTTCAGTGGTTTGTGTGTTTTTCAGTGTCTTGTGTGTTTTTCAGTGTCTTGTGTGTTTTTCAGTGTTTTGTGTGTTTTGTGCGCAGAAAGGGAACACGGCTCTTCATTATGTCTGTCAGAGGAAAAGTCATCATCTGGTTCCTCTGCTGCTGGAAAGAAACGCTGACACCAACATCCAAAATAATGTACGTACAAAAACGCATCACGACAGGAAGCTGCGACCCGATCAGATATCCTGACGTTGTCTTTTTCTTTTTCTTCAGGACGGAGAAACGCCGCTGGATATTGCCACCAGACGGAAGTTCAAGAAGATTGTCAACATGCTGAGAAAGACAAACTGACAGACAGAGTCACTTTAGGAACTTGGTCTCATTTTTTTTATCGAGTGAAAACCTTTGAACCAAATTTAGATCAAACACCGTCAAATAAATTGGATGTAAAATATAATTTACCTGCTTAAAAAGAATCAGGATAACAGGATGAAAAAGTTTATCACTCACTTTAAGAAAATAAAGTTTTTAGGACTTTTTAGGTCTCATGGGCAGAGATGAGAAGACGAGATCTGGAAACACTTCTCCACTTTACTGTTACAGGATGTTTGTGATTGGATGTTTCTCTTCCTCATTCCTAGGTCATTCAATATGGATTCTGAGTTTGGTTCAGGACCAGACAACCACATAAAATAATCAGTCAAACTAAATCACATTTGAGAGAAATTTATGATGTAAAACAAGTTCAAAGAAAGAGAAAAGTTCATTTTTAACAACTCAAAGATTAATGTTGAACACCTTCACTGAAATCAGCTGACAGAGATTATATGGTGATCTAGAGACATGTAACAACGTTGATTATACTAGCTGTTCAGGGCAGCACTTGCTAGCAGCTTTAATGCTAAGCTAGGCTAACTACTCCCTGACTGCAGCTCTGCACTAAGACATGAGGCCGACAACCATGTGGCCTCTGAAAGAGAAAAGTCTGTAAATAAAGATGTAAGATAAAGGTCATCTGATACAGTTCAAATTGTTATTTCAAAACAAAATAAACTTGGTTATTAATAACACGTCGTGTTTTTGAGATTTTTTGGACAGTTTAATCACAAACTGGCTCAATTCAGCAGAAACACAGCAGGTGTCACAGATTAAAATATAAAATACATTGTAGAGATAAATGTAAATGTAAAGTTTTACAAGCCCCGCCCATAACACTTCACATGATTGGATGCTGCTGTCCCTCACAAATTGATTGACAGGTCCTTTGTTAACTGAAAGGTGGGCTGTAATAGGATGCTAACATTAGCCACTCCTGGCCAATCATCCTTGAAGCAGAGGACTGTTTTCTGCAGTTCCTCTAACAGCCACTAGATGCAGCTGTCAAACTGACAATAAGAGTTCTGAAGAGGTTTTAAAAACGTGGAGGAGCAGCATGAAGCAGCAGCTTTTTAAACAGAAGTCGACCTTCCAGCAGAAACAACATGGTGCTTTAGTGAAAGAAAAACAAAGTTACAGTTGCAAGAAAAAGTATGTGAACCCTTTGGAATTATCTGGTTTGGCAGCAATAACCTCAACCAAAAGTTTCCTATAGTTGCATATCAGACCTGCACAACGGTCAGGAGGAATTTTGGACCATTCCTCTTTACAAAACTGTTTCAGTTCAGCAATATTCTTGGGATGTCTGGTGTGAATCGCTCTCTTGAGGTCATGCCACAGCATTTCAATCGTAAGGTTGAGGTCAGGACTCTGACTGGGCCACTCCAGAAGGTGTATTTTCTTCTGTTGAAGCCTTTCTGTTGTTGATTTATTTCTGTGCTTTGGGTCGTTGTCCTGTTGCATCACCCATCTTCTGTTGAGCTTCAGTTTGGTGGACAGATGGCCTTAAGTTCTGCTGCAAAATGTCTTGATAAACTTGGGAATTCATTTTTCCGTCGATGATCTGTCCAGGCCCTGAGGCAGCTAAGCAGCCCCAAACCATGATGCTCTCTCCACCATACTTTACAGTTGGGATGAGGTTTTGATGTTGGTGTGCTGTGCCTTTTTTCTCCATACATAGTGTTGTGTGTTCCTTCCAAACAACTCAGCTTTGGTTTCATCGGTCCTCAGAATATTTTGCCAGTAGTGCTGTGGAACATCCAGGTGCTTCTTTTGCAAATTTCAAACGTGCAGCGATATTTTTTGTGGACAGGCAGTGGCTTCCTCTGTGGTGTCCTCCCATGAACTCCATTCTTGTTTAGTGTCTTACGTATTGTAGATTTGTCAACAGACATGTTAGCATGTGCCAGAGATTTCTGTCTTTAGCTGACACTCTAAGATCTTTCTTCACCTCATTGAGCATTTTACGCTATCATCTTTACAAGGACGGACACTCCTAGGGAGAGTAGCAATAGTGCTGAATTTTCTCCATTTATAGACAGTCTGTCTTACCGTGGACTGATGAACAAAAAGGCTTTTAGAGATACTTTTGTAACCCTTCCCAGCTTTATGCAAGTCAACAATTCTTAATCGTAGGTCTTCTGAGAGCTCTTTTGTGCAAGGCATGGTTCACCTCAGGCAATGTTTCTTGAGAATATCAAACTCAAAACTGCTGTGTGTTTTTTATAGGGCAGGGCAGCTTTAACCAACACCTCCAATCTCGTCTCATTGATTGGACTCCAGGTTGGCTGACTCCTGACTCCAATTAGCTCTTGGAGAAGTGATTAGATTAGCCTAGGGGTTCACATACTTTTTCCACTCTGCACTGTGAATGTTTACATGGTGTGTTCAATAAAATAATTATGTGGTATTAGTTTAAGCAGACTGTGTTTGTGTATTTTTGTGACTTAGATGAAGATGAGAACACATTTTATGACCAATTTATGCAGAAATCCAAGTAATTCCAAAGGGTTCACATACTTTTTCTTGCAACTGTATTTTACGTGTGTGTGTGGAAGTTTCCAGGTGTGTTCAGGTGTCAGCAGCAGGTAAACAGAGCAGGTTAACACACACCGACCGAGTCCTTCATTCAGCTGTTATGAAGCTTAACTGCATGCTGACATTAACTAATTAACATAAAGGCTGATGAGAATGTAGGTGGGAAATAATCAAGTATAAATACTAAAGTACTCTTGAATATTTCCATTACTGTAGTAATACTCTACTCTGCAGTACACAGAGTATCCAAACGTAGCTCCACATTGATGAACTACAACGTTAAAATGCTCTCTCCTGTAAAAACAGAATCATATAATAATAATAGAAAACTGCATCGTGAGTACTTATACTTCCAGAAGTCTTCGGACTTCGTGTGACGAGTACACACTGATTTTTTCTTTATAAAAGACTTTTAAAAGCTGGTCACAGCTCAGATCAAAGTAGTGAAGTAAAAATATTCCTCTCTGAGACGTGATGGAGCAAAGTAGAGAGTAACGTGAAATGGAAATCGTAGAATCTGAGTACATTAGTGCAGTAATTGAGTAAATGTACTTAGTTACTTTCCACCACTGGAATTCAAATAGTTGTAATTTATATAGTAATAATATGATAATACTGTATGTGGGGTTTGTACACAGTAAACAGAGAAACAGTGTGAATACACACACACACACACAGTGTCTTAGTGTGGCGCCCCCTAGCGGTGTTCCTGCAGCAGCTTCAGGATGAAGGGAAACATTTGCTCAGGAGCGTCCAGACCCCAAATAAAATCCAGGTGTTCCCAGTGATCAATGTGCCGATGGTAGACCAGGTTAGGCACCTGCAGACAGACAGGCAGGCAGAGACACAGACAGGCAGGCAGGCAGAGACACAGACAGGCAGAGAGACAGACAGAGACAGACAGCAGAGCAGAGAGACAGAGACAGCAGGCAGAGAGACAGACAGGCAGGCAGAGACACAGACAGGCAGAGAGACAGCAGGCAGAGACACAGACAGGCAGGCAGGCAGAGACACAGACAGGCAGAGAGAGACAGACAGGCAGGCAGACAGCAGAGACAGAGAGACAGACAGACAGGCAGAGAGACAGGCAGAGCAGAGACAGACAGGCAGACAGAGAGGGCACAGACAGGCAGAGAGAGGACAGACAGGCAGAGAGACAGACAGACAGGCAGAGAGAGACAGACAGGCAGGCAGACAGACAGACAGACAGGCAGGAAGAGACACAGGCAGGCAGAGAGACAGACAGGCAGAGACACAGACAGACAGGCAGAGACACAGACAGACAGACAGCAGACAGACAGACAGGCAGACAGGCAGACAGACAGGTGAGAGCAGAGACAGGCAGACAGGCAGAGACACAGAGAGACAGGTCCAGTTAGCTGTGAACTTTTAATGAGGACTTTCCTTCCTTCTCGCTCTGAACTTCCAGACTTCAGAGGATCCATCAGAGCCTTCACAGATAAAATCTAAGGGAGGTGTTTAACTATAAATGAGATGCAGAGCTGTGAGATCTGAGTGAGTCTGAGTGATCACAGCATGCAGAGATGTTGGTGATGTTGGTGATGTGATGATGTTGGTGATGTGGTGATGCTGGTGATGTTGTGATGTGATGATGTGATGTGATGATGTGGTGATGTGGTGATGTGATGTGGTGATGTTGGTGATGTGGTGATGTTGGTGATGTTGGTGATGTGGTGATGTTGGTGATGTGGTGATGTTGTGATGTGGTGATGTGATGATGTGGTGATGTTGGTGATGTGGTGATGTGGTGATGTGGTGTTGGTGATGTTGTGATGTGGTGATGTGGTGATGTGGTGATGTGGTGTTGGTGATGTTGTGATGTGGTGATGTGATGTGGTGATGTTGTGATGTGATGATGTTGTGATGTGATGATATTGGTGATGTAGTGATGCTGGTGAAGTGGTGATGTGATGTTGGTGATGTTGTGATATGATGATGTTGGTGATGTAGTGATGCTGGTGAAGTGGTGATGTGATGTTGGTGATGTTGTGATGTGATGATGTTGGTGATGTGGTGATGTTGGTGATGTTGTGATGTGATGATGTTGGTGATGTGGTGATGTTGGTGATGTTGTGATGTGATGATGGCGATGTTGGAGACTCGGGTTCCCACCTGGGTGGACTCACCTGAGTGAGGAGGACAGCCACGTCTTTGGGGTCCGCCAGAGTATCCTGTCCCCCCGAGAACAGAGCGGTGGGGACCTTCATGTCCTGGACGTGGTACTGAGGGGGGGTGGACTGAGGATGGACACATGGAGGACAGAGACAGACAGGCAGACAGAGAGACAGGCAGACAGAGACAGAGACAGAGCAGACAGACAGACAGGCAGACAGACAGACAGGCAGACAGACAGGATGTAAATGAGCTGTCAGAGTATATTGAAATTCAGTTTGAAGAGAATTCAAATGTGTCTGATAGACTAGAGTCCTTTCACACTGAACTCAGATTGTAAACCTGATAAAGAACCACATTAAACTCAGGGGGTCTGGCCTCTGGGGGTCTGGCCTCTGGGGGTCTGGACTCACCTGGTTGTAGTGTTTCATGTTTCCTGCAGCTCCAAAGTCAAAGGCCGACAGCTTCCCTCCATGAACGGCCTGAATAATAATCAATAAAATAAAATAAAATACTACAAAAGAGAATAAAGGTAGAACAAAATCGACAAAGTGCAGAGGACGTCCAGTAAACTTCCAGAGAAGATAAACAGAAAAGGTACAAGGAAGCGAAGGTCAGCAGTAGTGCAGTATGAGGATAATTATGATACTGACGTATGATGACAGCATAATAATAATAATAACATAGATTTATGATATGTATTTATAATAAATACTTGGGTATGCGTGATACACAGGTAGATAAATACAGTATGTAGGTATGTGTATGTGATTTATAATATCAATGTATTTTACAGGTGTGTTACCTGGGCCCAGTGGACCATGTTCTGGACTGAAGTGCCAGCAGGACAGTGTGTGGTGTAGACCGGAGTCCGGGTCTGGAAACAAACTCAGTCTGTGAGGAAACACTCAGACGCAGCATTAATATTAATATTAATTCATATTAATACTAGAGAAATAATCAATAATAATATTCCTGATTGAGATCATGTGTTGTTACCACACACATATTAACTATAATGAATACATATAAAATATATACAAACATGTAGTTGTTGACAGGATAATCACATGTAAAAAATCCATAGGTCATATTCAAAATGTGTTACTTAATGTATGAATATGTGATGTAATGTTACATTTTAAAATATTGATGAATATTGATAATGAATCAGAAAAATAACACTACAAACCATGTTGAGGTTTTTCTCGTCGAAGCCACAGAGGATGAAGAAAATGTTTCCACACAACTCGCTGAGAAGATGCTTCCCACAAACGTGTTCTGCAAACCACTTGATCATGTCACTCTGAGGCAGGAAGTCCCGCCTACCAAACAGGTCCTGACATAGATGACTATCATCAATACATTATCAATACAATCAGTACATATTATCAATACATCTGTGATGAGTCAGTCAATTCATTAAATATCAATTCGGTACCGATACATCAACACACAGTGGAATAATCAATCAATACACCAATTTAAACCCTTGTTAGCAGTTCATGTGATAATAACTCGTTAACTCATTAGCAGGTCACATGATGGTAACTCATTAGCAGGTCACATGATGATAACTTGTTAACTCGTTAGCAGGTCACATGATGATAACTCGTTAGCAGGTCATGTGATGATAACTCGTTAACTCGTTAGCAGGTCACGTGATGATAACTTGTTAACTCGTTAGCAGGTCACATGATGATAACTTGTTAACGTTACCAGGTCTTCGTTACATCACATGATGATAACTCGTTAACTCGTTAACTCGTTAACAGGTCACTCGTTCAGCTCTTCTTACCCAGATGAGGAAGTCGGGCAGGGCCGACAGTTTGGTCATGGGGCTGCTGGTGAACGCGACGGTCGCTACAGGAGCCAACCCAAAGAACAACTTGATCTTACTGGCCAGTTCTGGCAGCGTGGAGAACGCTATGAATGCTGGGAAATCAGAGACAGAGACACAACGGCATTGACGCACAACGGTTTGAGTTAAAAAAAAAGCATAATGCAGTTTTTAAAAAAAATACAACTAGCAGTGCTGACATTCATGACTTTAACAGCCGTCACTACAAATGATTGAATTTACTCAAGATGAAAAAAATTTCTGTCTGAATTATTTTCAACATGTTTTCTAAATGTGACATTAACGTTAATAATAATATCTCATTAATAAGTGTGTGTGTGTGTGTTACCTATAGTGGTTCCCTGAGAGTGTCCAATGTAGTAGATCTGTTCCTGACCTGTCACCTTCAGGATGTGGTTTACAACAGCTGGAAGATCCTTCAAAGCCATCTC
Source organism: Scortum barcoo (assembly GCA_023238725.1). NCBI lineage: Eukaryota > Metazoa > Chordata > Actinopteri > Centrarchiformes > Terapontidae > Scortum > Scortum barcoo. Next base: position 495,088 of record CM041542.1, read on the forward strand.
ATCATGACTACACACACACACACACACACACACACACAGTATGTGATATGATGTGGTGTCAGACAGGTGATGACACACAGGTGATGTGGTGTGAGACAGGTGATGTCAGACAGGTGTTTGTACCTAAACCTCCAGAAGTCTTTCTGGTCCGGTCGGAGTGTCCGGTGTTTCCTGGACCAGGTGTTCCCTCTGCTGTTTCCCATCCACACGTCGTAGCTGGCGTCGGCGAGCACGTAGCCCAGACTGGAGTTGGGCAGGTTGGTGATCCAGTTGCTGCCGGCAGCCAGGAGGCCATGTTGGAGGAGGACGGCCGGCCTCGGACCTGCAGGACACGTGAAAACGGGACACGTGACGAGCTGCATTTATCAGCTTTAGTTACTTCACAGGTTCAGATCAGCGATACAAAACAATAAAGTTTGATCCCTGAACTCTCTGTGAGCGAGCTGTTTAACATGATGCTCTTTAACTGTGAACTGAAGCGTGTTTGAACTGAACACACACGTTTTCTTGTACGTATAAACCTGCAAACCCGTTATTCACGTGTGTGTGTTTTGTATATTTCACCACAGTGACGTCACTGTTTAACCTGGTTATGGTCTGTACTGGGTCTATACTGGGACTCATGGAAGTGTTTTTCCATTAGTTAATACTTTCTTCATGAAACTGTGACATTTCTGACGTCTGTTTTTCACCGTACTGGAAACCTTTATATCTTCAGACGTCATACTTTAATCTTTACACTTTATTTAGTCTTTGTTATCGTATGTTTGCAGGATGAATACGATCATTTCTTATCCATAAACATCTACAGTCATGATCCAGTATTCTGCCTCACTTTTACTTTTGGTACTTTAAGGATATTTTGATGCTATTATTTGTGTAAAAATGAGTATTTCTGCATTGTAGTATTAATGTTTTTACTGAAGTACAAGTGTGTGTGTGTGTATGTGTGTGTGTTGTCTGACCTGCGGTGTGTTTGAGTCCCTGTGGGATCCTGTTGACGGTCAGGATGTAGCCGTCCTCCGTCACCACCTCGTGTTCCTCTGCAGGATATCCCCACCGCCTGATAATCTCCGTCTGCACACACACACACACACACACGCATGCATGTATTACTACACTCAGAGTGATGTCATGTATCTTACAGTAATCAGATTACAGGAGGCTTTCAAATGTGACTTCACATGTTTCTGTCCTTCCGTCTATAAAAGAGTGAAGAGAAACCAGTTTATGAAACATGAAACATTTAAAGTGTGTGAAACTCTTCAATTAAACAGATGAGTACACAGATAAATAATAAATAATACTTAAACATACATGTACACATATGTCTGTCTCACATAGGCACTACATCCATAAACATATTAATCACATGAACACATAAATAAGGACACCTTGGTGGGTACAGTCTAAACTCTGATGCATGGTAACAAAGATGTAACCATGGTAACTGTAAATGAACATCATGTCCCAAAACGATCACTTTTCTGAAAGGAACTCGTGCCTGTGAGGTTTAACTGTGGGCTAAAAATACCCTCAGCTGATATATGAAGAGCAAAGGTTAACGTGGGAGGAAACGAAAACATGTGATGGCTGTGAGGAAGTCTCAGCAGCAGCAGAGTTCAACTGTTCATTTCAAAAAACTCCTCTTCATCCAAACATACACAATATCATTCATTCACATCATCAGGGTGTGAGTGGCAGACTATATACTATATTAACTATATAAACACACACTACATCTATATAAACACACTACATTATGTGTACTCTGTGTATTTTGTGTGTACTGTGTGAACTCACAATGTTCATGTGCACTTCAGGGTCCAGCTCCGCCTGATGTTTTTCTGAGCGTCGGTGTTGGTCAGAGGGAACAGACGTCCTGCTGCCTGATGGTCCAGTGAGGACCAAACTGGAGAGCATCAGCACACACACCAAAACACACAACATCATCTGTCCAAAACACACACACGCACTGCAGTTATCAGGTGATCAGTGAACATGCTTGTTAAATATTAGTAATCTAAGAACACTTCCTGCAGATGTTTCACATTAAAAGTCCTCTGACGGTGAGGTGATCATGTTTAGTTACAGGTACAGAGCGTGTGTCTCACTTTCAGAAAGCTGCTGTTTGTTCAGTAAAGAGTCGGGACAGACTGCAGGACAGACCCAGAAGTCAGAGGTCAGAGCTGAAGAGGACCTTCCTCTTCCTCAGATCCACATTAACTGACAGTTTCTGACCTTTGACCTCACTGAGAGCCAGTCGGCCTGATGCTCGCTCTGATCAGAGACACTGCAGAGGTTTCATAACAGATGTGACATAATTATTCTGAATGAAGTGATGAAGGTCATGTGACTGAATCTGCTCCAGTTTCTGAGCATCAGGACTGAGTCCTCCTGAGGAGGCGTTCACTGACCGTCAGAAAGTTCAGCACTTCTTCTCTTCTGTCTGCTGCCTGTTTTAAGCTGTTTTAACATGTTTGAAGTCTCATTTAACAGCCCTTTTGTTCTGCCTGTTGTTTCCGTAGTTTCATTTACTTTTTGATATTTTCACAGAATAAAAACAGTTGGTGTGTTTCCGGTGAGAAGGCGGTAAGTTTGATGTTTAAACTTCAAATTAAAAGCTCTTGTTAGCAGACGGTGATAAGGCGTTAATAAGGTGTCAATAAAGAGGTAATCACTCATCGATCACTCACCTGTCTGCAGCTCTGACGGTTTGAGACTTTCGACTCTTCAGTGTTTTGTTTTATAAGGCGGAAATGACCGGATGTGACATCACAGTAAGTGCCGCTGTGTGATTGGTCAGACTGATTAACTGTTTGTATTCCGCTGATCAATCACCAATCAAGAGAAACCCACAGAAATCAGCTGATTGGACCAAAACCAGAGCATGTAAACCAAATACTGAAAATACAAGAAAAGAAATAAATAAATTCAGTCATTTGAATTCACTGAATAAAAAATGAATTTGAATTTCACAGAAGAAAATTAACTCTGCAGTACAACATGTTAAATAACAGTAGCTGAAAGAAATAACTTCATTTATAACAATAAAGAGTTTAATTATTCTTCTTTATTCTTCTCGGTTCATTTGACACCGTGTATGTTTTTCTTTTAATCTGAAAGGGTCGGTGTGGGACATTTATTTTGAAAGTCTGACCCCGGTATAGTTCTTGTTGTCCGTCACCTTCACCTCTGTTACAACACGAGTCCACCTGCAGCCGCCGAGGACCACCAGAACCAGGACCTGCAGGTCTGTGTCCCCGCCGTGCCTGAGTCCGGCTCCGGCCCCGGCTCCGGCCCAGCATGTCCCGGGTCCTGATCGTGGGAGCGGGGCTGACGGGCAGCCTGTGCGCCTGCCTGCTGAGGAGAGAGCTGCAGAGCAGAGTCCACATCCAGGTGTGGGACAAAGCCCGGGGCTCCGGTGAGTCCGCACACACGGCACAGTCCACATGCACAGACCCTCTCAGGACCAGGACCAGCAGACTCTCTGCTCCTCCTCTTAAAGCTTCTTCTGACTTTAATGAATCAAAGTTAAAGTGAAGAAACGATGAAGAATCACAGAGTGTGTGTGTTTTTGTTTGTTTGTTTGTTTGTTTGTTTGTTTGTTTGTGTTGTGTTTGTTTGTGTGTGTTTGTTTGTGTGTGTTTGTTTGTTGTTTGTTTGTTTGTGTGTTTGTTTGTTTGTTTGTGTGTTGTGTGTTTGTTTGTGTGTTTGTGTGTTGTGTGTTTGTTTGTGTGTTTGTGTGTGTGTTGTTTGTGTGTGTGTGTGTGTTTGTTTGTGTGTGTTTGTGTGTGTGTGTGTTTGTTTGTATGTTTGTTTGTTTGTGTGTTGTTTGTTTGTTTGTATGTTTGTTTGTTTGTGTGTTGTTTGTTTGTTTGTTTGTGTGTTGTGTGTTTGTTTGTGTGTTTGTTTGTGTGTGTGTGTGTGTGTGTGTGTGTGTTGTGTGTGTGTGTTTGTGTGTGTGTGTGTGTGTGTGTTTGTGTTTGTTTGTGTGTGTGTGGTGTGTGTGTTTACAGTATTTTAATGTCATTTTTCCATCTAAATTTTATATTTTTATCATTTATATCTGTTTTTTTTGCTCTTCTTTTCATATTCGCTCATCTTTTGAGCTCCTTTAACAAGTGAAATCCCCTGATGTGGAATTAATAAAGTTTATCAACAAACTGTCTGTCTGTCTGTCTGTCTGCCTTTCTCTCTCTCAGGTGGCAGGATGTCCACCAGTCGTCCTCCGGACTCTTCCTCCCACTCAGCTGATCTCGGAGCTCAGTACATCACAGCCACGTCAGCGTACGCTCAGTCCCACCACAGGTACACACACACACACACACACACACGCTTTGTGTTACTTTGAAAAGACCCAAAAGACCCAAAGCAGGATGTCTTTGGATGGTCAAAGGTCACATGTAGGCGCTCCAACAGGAATTCGATTTCACATGAAGGTTCAGGATGAAGCAGCAGTGAACGCAGCAGTTCAGAAAGTCAAACATATTTATACGTTTAGATATGAATATATAATATGAATATTATAATCATATACATATATGAACATATTCATATATATTCATTTATATTTATATATATATGAACATATATTCATTTATATTCATATATACACTGCTCAAAAAAATAAAGGGAACACTAAAATAACACATCCTAGATCTGAATGAATGAAATATTCTTATTAAATACTTTGTTCTTTACATAGTTGAATGTGCTGACAACAAAATCACACAAAAATTATCAATGGAAATCAAATTTATTAACCCATGGAGGTCTGGATTTGGAGTCACACTCAAAATTAAAGTGGAAAAACACACTACAGGCTGATCCAACTTTGATGTAATGTCCTTAAAACAAGTCAAAATGAGGCTCAGTAGTGTGTGTGGCCTCCACGTGCCTGTATGACCTCCCTACAACGCCTGGGCATGCTCCTGATGAGGTGGCGGATGGTCTCCTGAGGGATCTCCTCCCAGACCTGGACTAAAGCATCCGCCAACTCCTGGACAGTCTGTGGTGCAACGTGGCGTTGGTGGATGGAGCGAGACATGATGTCCCAGATGTGCTCAGTTGGATTCAGGTCTGGGGAACGGGCGGGCCAGTCCATAGCATCAATGCCTTCATCTTGCAGGAACTGCTGACACACTCCAGCCACATGAGGTCTAGCATTGTCTTGCATTAGGAGGAACCCAGGGCCAACCGCACCAGCATATGGTCTCACAAGGGGTCTGAGGATCTCATCTCGGTACCTAATGGCAGTCAGGCTACCTCTACCTGGCGAGCACATGGAGGGCTGTGCGGCCCCCCAAAGAAATGCCACCCCAATCAGTGTTGCTTCCTAAGTGGACAGTTTGATTTCACAGAAGTGTGATTGACTTGGAGTTAAACATTGTTGTTGTTTAAGTGTTCCCTTTATTTTTTTGAGCAGTATATTTGTCTTACAATAAACACTGCTGCTGTATAACTGACGGTGTTACAGCGCCACCTATCATCGGTCCTGTCGACTCTGGATTGGGTCTTAAGTTCTCGTTGTCGAACCTGAAGGCCTCACCAACAGTCTGATCACACAGGAATATCAGAGCTGCTTTTATTCTGAAAAGCTGTTTCCTTTGTGGAGGCCTGTTGTTTGTCACAGTGAGACGCTGAACAAAGTTCTGAAACACTGCTGAGGTCAGCCAATCAGCTTTTTATGTGTGTGTGTGTGTGTTAGTTTCTACTCTGAGCTGCTGTCTTCAGGCGTCCTGCAGCCTCTCGACTCGCTGGTTGAAGGACTGAAGCAGAAAGACGGCAGCAAGGACTACATGACACCACTGGGCATGAGCAGTGTGGTGAAACACTTCCTGTCTCAGTCAGGTACACGCCCTCTACCTGTCACACCTGTCTGTCTGTCTGTCATTTGTTTTTTAAAGAACCATCAGTAGAAAAGCTGCAGATTTATTAAATGAATTACTAATGAATTAAAAGAGGTTGGCTGGCTGACTGATTGATTGATTGATTGATCAATCGATCGATCCTCTCTCTGTGTCAGAAGCTGATTTGTGCTTCGAGCATCATGTGACTGGCCTGTACTGCCGTGGTACATCATGGGAGGTCCAGAGGAAGGCGGGAGGCAGCGAGATGTTTGACGTCGTCGTCCTGACAATGCCGGTCCCTCAGATCCTGCAGCTGGAGGGGGATGTGGTCCAAAGTGAGACATGTTTATAGTCCATGACAGAGAGTAACTAAGTACATTTACTTAACTACTGCACCTCAGTGTGATACTGAGGAACTGCGTTTCTCTGGCAGCTGAAGTAATCTCAATGCTTTATTTTATTTCCGTCTTTTGGTTTTTAAAAAGTGACTCAGTGTGTCAAATATTCCTGTGTAGTTCAGATCAAAATGTCTTTTTCACTCATTGTGAGAAAATGAGGTTTACAGGAACTCATTATAAATATATTTTACATATTAATATCAAATTAAACTTCATCCAGTAGGCCATTTGTTTGCATAAAGAGTGCTTTTACTTAAATACGTGAAGTACATTTTGCAGAATACTTTACTGAAGTAGGATTTTTAATGCAGGACTTTCCCCTGTAATAAAGTATTTCTGTAATGTGATATTAGTACTTTTGCTGCAGTGAAGGATCTGAACACTTCCTCTCCTGTCGGGTCGGACTATGACGACGACCAATAGGAGCGCAAAGAGGAGTCGCTTCTTCTTTCAGTCCGTATCAGCACGCCGCTTCAGACGCCATATTTGTTTACATTTTTGTTCCAGGAAGTAGGTCTGTAGCTCCTCCTTCTTGATGACATCATGCAGGTCGTGATGAACAGTTAGCTGTGATTGGTCGGGGTAGCTCGTCTCTGTGCTGAGGGTGTGATGTAAAATCTGCGACTCAAAGATCACAGAGAGACACCTCAGTCTGCCCACATTCAGACAGCCTGCTTTACCCAGCATGCTTTGAGAGTTTCAGTACATCCTGTTTGAACTTTGCTGCCCTCTGAACTGCTGATGGTCACTTAATGTCCAGAGGAAGTATTTACCGTAGTAGAAGTACTGATACTAAAATACTCCATGACTGCTGCTTTGATCTGCTCAAGTCTCATGCTTCATATTTCGTCCTGATAACTGATAAATAAATGTGGAGTAGAAGTCAAAAATACACTAAAATACAAATACTCAAGTAAAAGTACTTAGTTACTTTCCACCACCATGCATTGAGTTTGAGAAACTAGAAAACAACAGATGGGTAGTTTCAATTGTTCTTTAAAATATGTTGTTTTCTGTTTGGTTGATTTTTTTTGTATTTGACTGCAGTACACGATGAGTTTGGTGTAAAGTACACGCTGTACTCTGTTCTGCATGATGCATGGTGGTGCAGTTTGACCACAGGGGGGCAGCAGCAGCCGTGAGGAAGAGCTGCTGAGGCGTCTCTATGACTATGACTAACTCACTGATTAATTGATGTGATCATCCACATTGATATGTCAGTGTTACAGACTAAACAGAGAAATGTGTATTTTCATTAAAGTATTCAGGGTGAACCTGGTTTCCTCCTCAAAACCTAAAACCTGATCCCAGAACAGCAGGACCGAACATTTCTCAGGGCTTTTACTTTGACAAGACGAGACGATGACTGCTTCCTCCTCCTGCAGTTTAGACCTGACTCTCACACACACACACACTCAGGATTAATACTCCTTGACTGATGGTAAATTACTTCCCTTTTCTCTGATTGGTTGATGGTGAACTCACCCATCTTAAAAGCTGCAAGTTTCTGGATGTGTGTGTGTGTGTGTGTGTGTTCTCTGTGTGTCTGTGTCTGTGTGTGTGTGTCTGTCTGTCTGTCTTTGTGTGTGTGTGTGTGTAGCCGGGCTGAAGACGGCCCCTCCTCCTGTGTGTCTCTAGAGACGATGATGATGATGATGATGATGATGATGATGATGATGTCATCTTCAGCTCTTCTGATTGGCTGACAGGGGACAGCGCCCATTTCCTCCGTGCTGATACACACACACACACTCACACTCACCTCATGTTATTATTAGATACACTGTGTGTGTGCGTTTGTGTGTGTATGTGTGCAGCCTGCTTCTCCATCAGAAATGTGAATCATCTTTTTAAAATGTAGAAAAAATGAAAAATTAAACATAAAAAAATGCAACAATGCAACTTGATATTGTTTTACAGCAGAGACTCAGAGAGGGATTTAACAAATATACTGAACTAACTGTCTGTCTCGTTCTCTGTCTGTCTGTTTCTCTGTCTGTCTGTCAGTGCTGTCTGTGCAGCAGAAGCAGCAGTTAGACGGGGTTGTGTACTCGTCTCGTTTTGCTATCGCTCTCTTCTTCCCTCCAGACGTCATCTTCAGTTTTCCCTGGGCGGCTCGATACGTCACCAACAACCACTGCATCCGTTACATCGCCGCAGACTCCCACAAACGCAACGCAGGTCTGTCTGCACCTGTCTGTCTGTCTGCTCACTGTCTGCCCACCTGTCTGTCTGCCCACCTGTCTGTCTGTCTGCCCACCTGTCTGTCTGTCTGCTCACCTGTCTGTCTGTCTGTCTCTGTCTGTCTGTCTGTCTGCCCACCTCACCTGTCTGTCTGTCTGTCTGTCCACCTGTCTGTCTGTCTGCCCTGTCTGTCTGCTCACCTGTCTGCCCACCTGTCTGCTGTCTGCCCACCTGTCTGTCTGTCTGCCCACCTGTCTGCCTGTCTGCCCACCTCTGTCTGTCTGTCTGTCTGTCCACCTGTCTGCCTGTCTGCCCACCTGTCTGTCTGTCTGCTTTCCCACCTGTCTGCCACCTGTCTGCCCACCTCTGTCTGCTCCCACCTGTCTGTCTGCCCACCTGTCTGTCTGTCTGCTCTGCTGCCACCTGTCTGTCTGCTCCCACCTGTCTGCCTCTGTCTGCACCTGTCTGTCTCCACCTGCCTGTCTGCTGTCTGTCCCCACCTGCCTGTCTGCCCACCTGTCTGTCTGTCTACACATGTCTGCCTGTCTACCACCTGTCTGTCTGTCTGCTCACCTGTCTGTCTGCCCACCTGTCTGCCTTCCCACCTGTCTGTATCTTATGACATCATCACCAATCCCCCAAGCTTGTGTCCAATCAGACACTCCCGGTCGTGGCCCCTCCCTCGTTGTCCACACCAGCGTCCCATTTGGCCTCGAGCACCTGGAGAGAGACAAGGAGGATGTCCAGCCAATCATCTTACAGGAACTCTACAAGCTGCTTCCTGATCTGCCTCAGCCAATCAGCATCAAGTGTCAGAAGTGGCGGTATTCTCAGGTGAGCCATCCTTCCCTCTGACCCTGAGCTCCTGCTGCGAGGGGGCGTTTCATTTATGACCCCTCCCGTCCCTCCTGCAGGTGCTGACCTCGGTGCCGGACTGTCCGGGTCAGATGACCATCCTCGACCGCCCGCTGCTCGTCTGCGGCGGCGACGCCTTCAGCCACTCTAACTTTGACGGCTGTGTGGAGTCTGCACTGAGCGTGCTCAGTGTGCTGAAGGCCTCGCTGTGACACGGCAGGGATCTGACCTTTACAGGGGTCAAGTTGTCTGTAAATGAAGTTTATGAACTGATTAATTCGATTTAATGTTTCAGTTCTTGATTCTATTTCATTGTTTTGTCTTTAAATAAACAAATTCATATATTTCTGAAGAGATTAATATCTTTATTTTTTTAATAACTTTAACATATATCAAAATAAATGATGTCTGAGCTTTAAACTGCAGCTGGGCTTCAGTCTGATCCAGCCGAGTCCTGCAGAAACCACCTCAGTACCACCAGAGGTCCCTGTACCTGTGGTTCAGCCTGGTTTAATGGGGGCTAACGTAAACCTGTGTTAATAAGGTTAACTTATAAGTTAAGTTAAACCTGGTTTAATGGGGGCTAACTTAAACTTGGTTTTATGACGGTTAACTTAAACCTGGGTTAACTGATCACTTTGAGGATGGCCAGGAAAACAGTCCTTGTTTTATCACTTCAGTGTGTTTGAAGTGACGACGTGAGGTCAGTCTGTCGAAGGTGTTGACTCACCTGAGGAGAGCCGGCTGGTTTGTTTCCTGCATCGCTGAGGTCGTGATGAATAAAAGTCAAACAGACGAGTGAGGAAGCTGGTTTGTGGTTTCTCTCTGCTGCTTCACTTTCTTTGATCTTTTTATAGAAGCAGATAAGACAGAATTAGTTATGGTTCAGTGCCCACAAGGCTTAGCTTAGAGAGAGTGTGTGTGTGTGTGACCTAATTTTCCCTTGCCTGTTCTCCAGTCGTTTGGAGCGCGCTCAGTAGTACCGCTGCAGTGCATTGTGGGGGAAGCGATTAAGATTTCTGCCAAGTCACTGGTAGATCTCTGACTGTAAATATGAAGCGACAGGCTGCTGTCAGAAACTATGAACGAGTTTAAACACACATTTGATTTTTCTCGACAGTTAAGTCGTCTGTCCATCAAAGATCAATAAATATATTTTGCTTGTCCCAACATGTTTCAGACGTTCATGTTCCCCTTAGGATGAACTGTACGAACTTTATTGATGATATTGATATTAACTTTGCATTTTGCACCGTCGTCAGGTCAACATGTGAACGTGTCAACACTTTGCTTTAATTTCATCTGAATTTATTCTAAAGGGATGACAGTTTAAAGACATACGTCACCATCTGATGCATCGAACCAGATTAAAACTATGAACTAATTCACATCTGCAGACCTGTGGTCACAGTCTACGACCAAAAACTGCAGAACTGCAGACATCACAAAATAAATAAGAGAAAAACAAAGGAGGGAAAGGAAAATGCCCTGTTTCACACAGGTGAAGTATTTATCTTCATGGTTTGGGTCCACCTGTCCTCTCAAAGGGAGGGGTCACAGGGAGTGATCACCTTTATCCTCTGATCAAACATCTCTGTCCTGGGGGGGTCTCTGCAGGATGGGGGGTCACTGAGTGTTTGCTGAGGATGAAAATAAATCAGATGCTGTGGCCTTCACAGTCAGCACATCTCAGCCCAGCTGAACAGCTGTGGGAGGTTTTGGAGCGTTTTGTATTATTATAATTCACTGACACACTTTATCAGCTGTCTGTTATTATTATTACATCACTGACACACTTGATCAGGATCTAACTGTCATTTGTCTGTAGAAGTTAAATAGAAGAGGCCCGAGGATGGAGCCTTGGGGAACTCCATGTCTTTATTTAGCGTAATTTCCGGACTATAAGCCGCTACTTTTTTCACATGCTTTGAACCCTGCGGCTTAAACAGTGATGCGGCTAATTTATTTTTACGGGCTAACTAACGAGCTTCATGCCGCCAATACATTTAGCCTCGTCACATCAATCAGCCCAATGAAATTACCAAACAGGAAAGTGACACTGAGAGCGACAACGAAAGAGACTGAGAAAGTGTGTGACGAAGTAATTCTGAGGCTGTTCAATTCCGACACTGAAGAAGACAACTTCAGTGGTTTTAATGTGCAGGAGGAAGATGAAGATAGCGATCAATTACTTTTCTGGTAGGCTACTGTATTTTTTATTTTTTAACCAGTCGTGTTACAGGCACTGTTCGGAAAAAAAGCAAAAATTTATTGAATTAAAAGTTAAAAAAAATCTTTCTGTGTAACATCTTTCTGTTAAATATCTCATATTACAACGGCTTATATTCAGGTGTGCTCAATAGTCCGAACATTACAGTAATCTTTACAGACTAACACAAAGAGCCCTGAAGCTGCTCTGGAGGAGGACCAACACCTCACTGACAGTGTGGTGACTCATGGGATTTGTAGTTCTTCCACAGTGATCATAGACAACAACAGATGTTTATAAATAGTTTATTCACCTTTACAGTATTTTTTTATTTCATTATAAAACAAGGGGGGAAAGAGTAAAAGAACTGGGGGTGGGAGGTCAGTTTAACATGATGTTTCCATGGTGATACAGGCCAATAGTCATATGAGTTTTCTGTTTGTTTAATTACAAAATCAATACCTGACAAATAAAAACAAGACAATCATAATGAGCAGAAACACTGTGGTCCGCTGAGCTGAAACCTGAAACTGAACCACAACAAAGTTCTGCTGGAAGGATGCGAGCCGAGAACCCGACCACATCTGTACAACCTGTGGTTCGGCAGTCGACTGCTTCAGAAGTTAGAAACTACAAACGACTGACATCTGTCCAGGAGCAGAAAGCTGTTGTTGGCTTTACGTAAAGGTACGGTCACCCTAACCCCAGCCCTCTGTCCAGGGAATACTTGCTCCGCCTCTCATTCGCTTCAATAAAAGCCATTATTTAAAGAATGGACCTGTCTCGCAGAGTTCACCGTCCACATTTGAATTTGCATGTTCAGCCAACAGAAACACTGATTCGGTTTTGAAACAACACGTCCTTTCACAGGTCTGAGAGTGGCGCAGTTCTATTGGATGGAGGGCTAATGTGACCGCACCTTGAGGCAAAAAACAAGAAAGAACATGAATGCAGACCATATTTACCTTGTCAACGCCAAACTAACCAACAAACAGAGAGAAATCAAAACCAAAACATCCGTCTGAGCTTCATTTTGGCAGGTTTGGTGATGAGATGTAAACAGAAAAGAGCTGAAGCATTGTCTGTAGAAAAAGTCAAAACAAAGAAGCTTTCTCGCTGAAGGAATCACAGGAGTCGGAGTTCATTCTTCCATGTGTGAAACTGTTGATTGTTAAAGACTAAAAGTTAATCGAAGGTGGTTTTTGTGGGGTTGTGAAATGCCAAAATCGTCCTTCAGACGTTGCTGATGGAGGCTGATTTCACTGATCACTGAACATTTTAATACGAATGTTCAGCTTTTACATGTTACCACTTCTCTAAAACACTTTCCTGTTTCTTTCTGTTTTCTGTGCAGAGCTCCATTAGTAGAAAAGCTTTTTGGTAAAATCCTTCTCAAAGTTTTGGTCACGCCCACCTGTTTTCTCTCCAACTTTCTAGATCACTGCAGGACCCTGAACATTTGAGGGAGATTTAGTTTAACAACCTTTATTATATAGTTTGGGATAAATTCAGTAAAGTTTGACTTGAGGAGGAAATCCTTTCTGAACTGACACTGGTACAATATTTTTTTCATACCTCCCAGATGATCTTGACACAGTTGAATTAGAGGGCGTCTGAAACCAACAACTAAAATGGTCGAAGAAAAAGATACCGAGCACCTGAAACAGTCGGAGACGTGGACAGCACCTGCCTGGCCTCGGACACCTGAAACCCGTTCAGCGCACAGCGGTATGTGCAGCAGACCGCCAGAGTTCAACAAGAGGACCAAACCTCGAACACCTCAACAACCAGATCCAGTCTGAAAAAACTAAATATGAAATGTTCCTCTGCTGGTTCTGTTCAGCCTTTTGCTGTTTCAGCGGTTCGTTGTGTTTTTATGGTGAACTGGTTCAGGTTTTAAGCCTGTCCACTGAACAAGTCTACACACTCGTCATGTCTGAACGGGTCGATGACAGGAAGTGAGGCCAGGCATGACAGCACCCAACAGGACTCAAGACAGGAAGTGTGTTGTTGCTGCTGTCAAACACACAAACAGAGCCTGTGGACAGATCGCCGCACTGACAAGAGCTGCTTGGCGTCACAGATCAAGACTGGACGAACACTTGTGGCTGGTAGAAAGCACCACAGATGGACAACAGGCTCAGCATCAGCCCTGGCTAGCTTAGCTTAGCACCTAAAACCCAACATGATGAACTGTAGGCCCAACAATGGCTGTTCAAAACAACTAGTTTGCAGCTAGCAGAGGGCTGCAAGAGGCTTTCATTGAGCCTGAGTCCTACAACTCAAGATTTGATCACACAGGACGCAATTTTATTCGTGGCAGGCACCTTTTTTTTCCTGTTCCAATAACTCCAATTACTTTTGAGTCCTATTTTGGGGATCTAAACAATCTGACCATCAGCACTGTTTCTAGTCCTTCCTTTGACAAAAAAAGAAAGTCCACTTTCTACAGCCTGTATAGTTGGAAAAATCTCGCCCACGCTTGTCGCTATTTTGGTGGATGTTTTGTTGGATCTTTCACAGGAAGGTTGCTTTCCCAAGCAGGTACATCCCCCTCAGCTCAGCAGCGCTTCAGAGGGCATTTTGTTCAGCCGCCTCACTGTGAAAACAACAGGCTTCCACGAAGAAAACAACTTTTCAGAATAAAAGCCTCAGGAGTAAGTCCTGTGTGATCAGACTCTCGGCGAGGCCTTCAGGTTCGACAACGAGAACTTAAGACCCAATCCAGAGTCTTGATACCACACGTACATGAACAATCAGTAACTATAGGACCAATGCAGAGCCAGTGATGGGTAGTAGCACCAAATGTTAGGACGGAAATCAGACATCAGGACTAAAACTTCTACCCACACCCAATCTGGAGGCAGATGTTCCTTCAGATGATCATCAGAGATGCTCCAAACAAGCAGATGTATCTGAGGTGGCTGTTTAATACAAACGTCTCCTTCACCGCTCATTTCTGACGTAGTTTAGTCTAGTTCATAGTTTTAAAAGAGTTCAGGGCCAGTCATGTAGTTTTTGCAGTCAACACCTGCAGACCAGGAGGAAGCTTCCTGTGATGAGAACGCAGATCCACACAATCAGCCAAAAGTCTGTTTACATTTAGAAAAAGGTTTTATAATTCTCATATCGCTTTTTGCGTGAAAAGGCAAGTCTCAAAATTCAGACAGAGGTTAGTTTTTTAGTTTTGGATCTGTTTGTTTTAGAGGCTCTAATTAAGCCAAAGATCAATCAAAGAGGATTCGGAGCATCCCTGATGTTCATGTGCTTCTTTAAAATCCAGATGTAAGAGTCTCGAACCTGCTGCAATTCTAATGTGATCCTAAAACTGACGTTAAAGGTACAGTTTGCAAGACTAAGTGCTTAAATGTCACCAAGCAGTAGTAACGAGTAAAACGATTAATAGTTTATGAACAGAGTAATAGTTACAGAGCATCACCCTTTTTGAAATGTCACCAAAGACACACCTGACCTCTGATTTAAGATCAAACAAATCAAACAAACGTCTTCTCAGCTTCATCTTCATCCCAAAATATTCTTGAGTCTTCAGGAGCACAGAGGGAACGGAATGGTGATCTTTACCTTTTATCTGTGCTAAAAATCTATCCGAGCAAACATCTCTTTATCCATCTCAGATATCTGAGCCCTGGCGTCGAGAAACTCTGAGCGAAAACCTCACAAATGGCAGCTTTATAAAAAAAAAAAAAAAAAAAAAAAAAGAGTGTATGTTTAACTTGACAGAACTCAGCACGAGTCGAACAACCTTCTTGGGTGGACTGGGTTTGCCTGGAGATCCATACAAATCCATTAATATTTAGTCAACTGTCCTTTATAAAGTGCAAACCCCACCCGTCTGACATCCCTGGCACATCAAACCAAGCGCTCTGGAGTCGTAGATTTCTGCTTTAACTCGTGTCAGGGTGTGTTAGCCTACATAGGTGTATAGATCCAAAGGAATGATTATACTGTGTGTAGCTTGTTTGTTGTTTAGCTTAATGTTTGATATAAGTCAGAGTATACCGAAAATAAGTTGTCTGTAACTGTAGGAGCTGAAGAGGATCCTTCTGTGCAAAACTGTAGACAGAGAGACAGACAGACCGAAGGACAGACAGAAAAGTACTAAGAGCATTTGTTCACAGTAGGTTTGAACTGTATGTGTCTTTCCAACAGTAGATGATTGACAGACGAGCAGCAGATTGTGAATAATAAGTTTCTCTTCTCCATTGTCACATTCAGCTAACGGGTTGTCACTTCTTTCTGTGCACCGTTTCGTCCAGACCAGCTAAAACTGTCCATTTTTAACGGTAAAGAACAGAAATGAGGCTGATGCAGCTCGGTCCAAACGTGACAAAAAATGTTAAAAATTAGTTTGGAGAGCTTTTTTGGTTCTTTGGTAAGAGTTTCCCATGTCAAGAACACAAAAACGTCACCAGGGTAAACCCTCAGAACCAGCTCTGACTCTGATCAGTCCAGCTAACCCAACAAACTGGCTTCTACTCAAATTTAAGAGTGATGGTTTACTATGAATATCATGAATACGGCTCCATAATTTAATTGACTAAAATTACATTTAGCTTCTCTCAATGGCCCCAATTAGTTTCAGGACCGGTTATACAGATACATGGAGATTTAATTTAGCTGAAAATCAGACACATCATTGATGGCCTTTAAAAATCACACATGCCAAGATGGTTGGGAGCTTTGAAATGACCCAAAGGTCTGAAAAAAAATTGGACTGAGAGGTTTGACGAACACACAGAGAGAAGAGTCAACTCTCCAAAACAGCTTCACAAAACTGAAGATTTAAGAGGGACGAGATGGAAAAAAAGTTATGATTGGGCTGCATAAATTTCCTAAAACTGGTCAGGAAGGAAGGAAGGATACACGCGGACTGTGGGGATTTATCCAACAAACATCTCGGTGTAGTCACTAAAGAAGTCTACTTGTCTTTCAGTCCGTTTATATTCAAGTTTTACTCCTTTATTTTTTAAAATCTCCTGTCTGTCCATTCATCTGTCTCATTGTCCATTCGACATCCGTTTGCCCGTCCTGGCCCCGCCCACGCGTTTATCCCCGCCCTCCTCACCTCCAACCGCCATGTCGTGATTGTCCAGTTGTGCACTGAGCAGAAGTTTGGGGGGGGGGGCTTATTCACTGATCTGAGCTCTTTGATTTCAGAGTCCCACAGATCAGTTCTTGTACATCGGTTATATTTCCCCGTTAACTAACAACACGCTGGTCTTAATTTGGGGGGTTCATGAGTGTGTATACATACAGATATACAGATATAGATATATATAGATATATATATATATATATATATATATATATATATATATATATATATATATATATATATATATATATATCTGTATGTGAGTGAGAGAGTTTGTGTGTCAGACTTTTGTGATCTGATTGTGATGGTCCTCTTCAAATGGCTCGTTCTCTGGATCCGAGTCCGTTGTGTCGGAGTAGCGGTAGTGGTCTGGTTCGTTGTCGCTGATGTCGGGCGTCACCGAGGCTGACGTGCTGCTCGCGTCACAGTTTGCTCCTTCCTCTACTGTCTTTGTAAAATACAGTTTCACCTGAAGCACACAATAAAAACAATTAGATGTGATTTGTCAGACGTGCACCAACGTGGAGCCTCAGGCCAGATGATCCACTGAGCCGCATTCCTGTCAGAGTTTGAGGGTTGAAGTTATTTCCCACGAATGCACCCGGTAAGCACAGAATCATTTTGTGAAGTCACAAGAACAAACCTGACGGTTTACTAATGTCCTCAGAAGATGATCAAACTCGACTATGAGAGGTATAACTTAAAAAGGTAAAAGCATTATCGTTTACTTCAGACCAATCCTGATGTTATTTGTGTAAAAGTGAATTTTGTTTAATTTCCTGCTCCTCTAACCCGTTAAATCCAAAGTCAAAGATCTTGAGATCACTTTTGAATTCTGACCGAAAGTTGCTTCGATTTGTCTTTTTCCAACTTCACAACATTTCCACACGCTCCCTGTCTCTTTTCGGGTTAATTTTCAAAGTTTTCTCGTTGATGTGTTACTCCTCTGTGCTTAAAGCTTCCCACAAAGTCTCAGAAGTCACGCCTGTAATAACCTGCATAAAACTACTTTTTAGAGGATTAGAAACTCATTTATAAAGTCATTTATCAATAAAGTTTCCATGCTTTTGGTTGAAAAGGAGGGGGTGGAGTGAGATAATGTGTTGACTTCACACTCGAATTAAACAGTTATTCAGATTTCAGAAATGTTTTACCTTGAAGTTTGGGGAGAAGTTCCTGTTGGCCTTGTCTTTGTTGGCTTTGTCCAGGTCGTTCTTCGTCAGAGTGAGAACCAGGTAGTCTCTGTCGTTGGTTTCCCCTCCCGTCATCACCCCCGGGTTCTGGTATGCTCTATCGGCCGGTTCCCGCGGCGTCCCAGCGCTGCCGTTCTCCAGTTTGTCAAGGTTCTCCTCTGGCCCGGGTATGAAGAAGGTGTTGACCCAAAAGTGGAACATCTTTTCCTGCAAAGAGAGTGTGAAGTGATCAACGGCTGTTTAAAGTCCAGCTGTCTGCTTGAAACTAATTTGTAATTTGGGGAGAGTGAATAAAAGTGACTCGTCTAAAATGTGCTCAGACTCTCCTTACTCTGTTCAAGATCTGAACTGTGGAGACAAACATGTGGAAGATAGATGTGGAAGATAAAACCTCTCCTAAAGCTCTGAATGTTCCCAGTATAGTGAGTGTCGTCCTCAGTAATAACAACCAGGAGGACTTCGGTACCAGTCCTGAATACTGACTGAATACTTGTTAATGAGGTAATGCAAAACAAACTGCAGAAAATATTTGTCCTTTTAAGTTATTGTGCTCAGAATGACCAAAATGTTCCTTTAAATGACCGATTATAAATTCAGTCTATAACACGCTAAAGGCTGCAGCAGGAAGGAGTGCTTTCTGAGGACGCTGCTTCAGGTTTAATGGACAACCATCCTTTTCACTTCTGTAAACTGGAGGTTGATTTATTGCAAACAGAATTAATTTTACACGTTTGTGTCACCAAAAAAAAAAAAACTCCTCACCTTCTTCATCATCTTGTTCTGCTTGTGGAAGAACTCCACCTTGATGTCTCCGCAGACAGGAAGTGGCTGTGGAAACTCAAACAGCATCAGTTTATCTTCCCGGCGGGTGTTGGCAGGGTTGGACGTGTGAATCTTCACCTTCAGCTGGTAAACCACAAACTGAGGATCTGCAAACAAATAAACAACATGAGATAATAAGATACAGACTTCTTTACACAATAAGACACAACTTACAGACACACAGGCATGCAGGCAGACAGACAGGCAGACAGACTTACTGCAGGTGCCTCCAGTGAACATGGGGATGGTTTCAAACAGCATCTTGTGGAAGAGCAGGGCGACAGGCTTGTACAGCAGCTGGTTCCTCAGCAGGAAGCTGTAGTAGATGACGTAGCGGCGCTGGCTGGGGATGGTCACACCCTTAACGAACACACACGTAAATACAAACTGTTAAGGCGCCAGTGAGCAGAGGATCATTTAAACATGCTTCTACTTTACATGTTTTATTCAAAGCATTTTTCCTCTGGAGTTCTGCATGTACAGTGTTTCCAGGGGAAAAAACCTGTTGAAACACGTCAGATTATCTTGAGATAACACGTCCTTTCGATGCTATGGCCCTGCCCAATGACTCGTTCATTCAGGTGAGCTGCGATGACGTACTCAAGCTTTACACCCGTCACCTGTTGGCTCCTTGTTTCTGCTCTGTCGCACCAGAGTGACATTTGATGAGCAAAGCAGAACGATCAAACTTCATAACAGAGTGAAGGCGTTGTCAGGTGACAGGTGTTGACTGGGCAGAAAGGACACTTTCCTTTTTAATTCTCCTTGTATTTCACTTTTATATTGTTTTTCTGTCTTCTTTGACATCCCAACATATATAATATCCTTATATAAATACTTATCAAGGTGTGCTGGAAAACACTGTGTTCAACAGACTGCAGCAGAGACTGACAACTGAGGTTGTATGAAGTGAGCAGCCGCTGATGTTTTAATAGACATGTCATTAGACGTGTGGTTTGGCAACCTAACGGTACAACTGGAAAGCACCAACATGCATGTAAAGATGATCAGAAAGAATATGAGCCCCTATGAGCCGGCAGTCAGGACACAAGCAACAGAAATCATTGCAGACCGTCCACCACGTCAGTGTCAAATGTCTCCTTTATGTTTTTGTGATGTTTCTCCCAACAACAATGTCCCCTCGGGGCGATAAACTTTATTCTGCTCTTTACGCTGATCAGGACAGTGTGCAGCAGTTAAACTTGTCGTTATCGAGGTCAGTCAGTCTCTGTTTGGACTGGACTTGAGTTTGTAGAAGATTAAAGCAGCAGCAGTTTTCAGTGTCGTTACCTTCTTGTCGCGGGTGCGGACCTCTCCGTAGAAGTCCAGAGCCTCCTGAGCTTCCTGAAACTTGCCTCGGTGCAGCAGGTAGGCGCAGATCATCACGCCGGTGCGGCCTTTTCCCGCCTTGCAGTGGATGGCGGCGACGTGCTGCTCGTCTTCGCTCAGCCAATGATCCAAGTCCTCACAGAACGGCTTTATCAGCTCCAGCTGGGGGGGGTTGTGGTCCTCAAACGGAAACTGAGCCACTGATGGAGACCAGAGCAGAGGGGTGAGACTCAGCAGCACAGCTCCTCTGTCCCATCACCTTCATTCAAAGAGCAGTCTTACCTCGACAGCTGAACTTTGCTGTGTCGTAATGACGCTCCGCACATCTGTGGACAGATAGACATCATCAATGACTAAATAAACTATAATAATCTCCATATATGAAGCTGAAGATGAAACGACGCCGAACAGATTTTAAATCTTTGCGTTTGGATGAATTGTATAATCATTTTAATTTAATTTACTCACAGGTTGTAGATCTTATAGTGATTCTTGTGCTTTGAGTCTAAAAACCTGAAAGAGACAGCTCAGGTTTAAAACAGGTTTACAATCTTCACGTCATCTCAGTTAGAAATCAGCTTTTAGGTGTTGGAGCATTTTTGTTTCAGCCTCTGACTGACAGGACGCTGCTTTATTTTATTATGGAGGACGTGAAGCGTCTTACCGCACCACGTCGTCAATATTGTTCCTGTAGACTCCTTCCAGACGCTCAGCGGGGAAACCCATCGCTATGATGTTCGGATAAATATCTGATCGCTCTGTCAAGGATCAATAAAACCTGTAACACTCTGTCTGTCTGTCTGTCGTCCACTGGTCTCTCTAGTAAAAAAAAAACATGATGTCATCGATACAGCCCACACACACACACACACACACGGTGTGACAGTAACACTTGAACACCAAACATCTCTTTGTTTACGCTCAATCGTTATAGATGATCGTCTATAATCTGTCGCTGTGGAGCCCACATGCTGTGCAGACGTGTACATGCACATATTTACATACTTTATTTTCTCAGTGTTCATTTTTAAAGCTGTTATTTATGTTAATTACTCTTTAATAAAGTTTAAATCCGTTTCAGAAAGTCACTGTATCAGCTGCCGTATCAGTATTTTTCCAATAAACAGAAAGTTGGAGGAGTTTTGGACATATGGTCATATTACTGATCAGCTGATCAGATACTGTGAGTGATGAAACATGAACTAGTTATTGATTTTTAGTTGTTAATCAATCAGAATAAGTGGGGCTGCAAGAATTAACCGATTAGTTATCAAATATTAAATCAATCACCAACTATTTTGATAACGGATCAATCACGTTTGATTTTTAAGACAAAGACGTCAGATATCTTCTGGTGTCTTCAGTGACTCTGAACCCAGCGTCTCTTTGGAAACAATCAATCGCCTAGTTCAGAAAATTAACGACTAATAAGGACTAAGATTAATCGTGAAAATAATCAGCAGTTGATACTTTGTGGAAAGTAACTAACTACATATACTGTGGTATTTTCTTACTACATGTATTTAATATATTCAGTCATAAAATATCATCAAATAACTGATGATGTATTATGATTGGTTAACAGTTTATTGATCCCTGAAGGGAAATTCAGCCATGAAATAATTAAAACGAGCTCAAGCCATCAGTGATCAATAATTAGTCCAATAATATCAAATATACTCTCCTGCATGAGGAGTACTTTTACCTTTGGTACTGCAAGTTGTACTTTACCTTGCAGTGTGGCATTAATACCTGTACTGCAGTGTCATGGTGTGTGTTGGACTTTAAAGTTTAAAGTTTGATTGGTTGTTAACGCTCAGGTGTAAACGGAAGTCTCTTCTTCAGGTGTTATCTGCTGCTGACGCAACATCGCTGTTAGCTTAGCCTGTTAGCTTCCTCCCGAGTGGCTCAGAAAAACACTTAAAACACCTCCAGTTGTTTCATATGTGCCTATGCCGAGCCGTGCCGAGCCGTGCCAGGTCTCCTGCTGACAAATGACCCACAAGCAGCTGAATCAGACGGTCCGTTGGAGATAAACGGCCGCTAACGTTAGCTCCCCGGGTCTGCCCCGCGCTCCTGCGGGAAGTGAACCAGACTCCGGTCAAAAAAGTCATAATTTAAAATAAACTCGTTAATCCGTAAACACACACAGAGTACTGAGGACATTTCAGCGCTGTTAAAGAGCTGCAGGTCAGCCTGACTTCATGCAGCAGCCTGCTGACCCTCCTTTGACTGGGACTGCCGGAGCTCTCGACCGTTTCTTAAAGTTGTGTTAATGAGCCGTGTGTTTGTTTGTCGGCCTCCCACATGCAACCCGATGTGGAGAGCTGCTCCGCCTGTCAGCGACTGCTGCTCCGCGAGAGCCGCCGGAGGGCCGATACACGCCGCAGCCTTAAATTTAGACTTTTTTTAATGGAGTTCTGCAAAGCGCGAGCTAACATTAGCTACCCGGGCTAATGGGCTCGGTGAAGTGGCTCGTTAAAGGATACAGGTCAGGTCCAGGTCGAAGCCGTCCTCCTGGTAGCGCCTCTTATTTCTGCTCACAATTTCCTTTATCAAGGCCGCCGCCATGATCGCTGCCTCCGGTGCGGACCGTCAAATGATGCGAGAGTACCGGGAGACCGCCCGCTCCTCCGGGAGAGGAGCTACCCGGGCAGCCGGCCTGAAGTCGCGGTTTAACGGTTAAATCGTCCCGGGCCCGGCGCGAACCGCGGCGGCTCTGAACGGATGAAGACCGTTAACCGGCGGTGACACCCTGCGAGCTCCGCGGAGGCTGGCCGGCCTTCAGGGCGGCAGGCAGCCCGCGGTCGGTGCTTTTTCTGGGTCAGAAGAAGGCGGCCTCCTCCCTGCTCCCGCTGCGGGCCCGGGTTTCCAGGTCCGCCGCCTGGAGACTAAACCATCCGCGGCTTCAGGCTCGGTGAAGCTCCGGCCCCCCCACACGCCTGCTGGATCCAGCTGGACTCTTCCGGCCCCGCGGAGCCGCACACACTCAAAGCGACCGGACCGAGCGTGTGTGTGTGTGTGTGAGAGAGAGAGAGAGAGAGAGAGAGAGAGAGAGAGGTGTGTGTGAGAGAGAGAGAGAGAGAGAGAGTGTGTGTGTGAGAGAGAGAGAGAGAGAGAGAGAGAGAGAGAGAGAGAGAGAGTGTGTGTGTGAGAGAGAGAGAGAGAGAGAGAGAGAGAGAGAGAGGGGTGTGTGTGTGTGTGTGTGTGTGAGAGAGAGAGAGAGAGAGAGAGAGAGTGTGTGTGTGTGTGTGAGAGAGAGAGAGAGAGAGAGAGAGAGAGAGTGTGTGTGTGTGTGTGTGTGTGTGAGAGAGAGAGAGAGAGAGAGTGTGTGTGTGTGTGTGTGTGTGTGTGAGAGAGAGAGAGAGAGAGAGAGAGAGAGAGAGAGAGAGTGTGTGTGTGTGTGTGTGTGTGTGTGTGTGTGTGTGTGTGTGAGAGAGAGAGAGAGAGAGAGAGAGAGAGAGAGTGTGTGTGTGTGTGTGTGTGTGCAGTTGATGGAGCCACAAATCGAAAATGATTTTTGTTCCTCCCGCAGTTTGTAGAAAACTACATTTAAAGAATTAATTATACAGAACTGATAACTGGGGGAGTTTAAGTATTTTTCTTTTTATTCCAATTTGTTTTGTTCTTTCATTCCATTATTAATTTACACATTTATTTGTTTAATTATTAATTGGTATTTATTGTTATCATTTTATCTATGATTATTTAATGCTTCATCCATATGTTTATGTGTTGATTTACCCCAGTAGTGCTGAAGTTTAGTTTAAATCATACTCTGTAGATTACGAATTGGGCTTTTATTTTGTACGCTTGGTGTTTTCCTGCTGTTGCGTCACTCCGTTGTCTTGACAACGCTAACTGGACTCTGAAAACTTCCTGTCAGCACGGAGGGTTGCCAGGTCGTGATCAGTTTATCCTCTCATTTAAAACCTCTCTCACTAAAACCTCCAAACAGCCTGAGCGGGATGAATTCAGCAGCTGGCAACAGCAGAGTCCCTCTGACGGGCTTTTTTGCTGTCTGTGGTACATTTCACACTCAAACACACGTTGGTCTGTCTTTATTTATAATGATGTGTGGTGATGATAATAATAAAGATACGTTAAAACTGTAAAAAATAAAAAGATTCTGTAAAATTTAATCTTCAGTTCAGAGTTATTAACTGAGTTACAGCGTCACCTGCTGGATACATGTGGACAAAGATTCACATCGCTACTGCCTGCAATGATCCCAGTACATCTATATACACACACATAATTACTTCATGTGTATACACACATTATATATATATATTACAGATACATACATAAATATTGTTAGATATATTAGATATACAATATATCATAGGCATTAAATAGTTTTGATATATATCTAATAATTATGTGTTGTATGTTTCTGTATCTAGCGTTTTAATCTCCGGCACTGTAGGTGGCGGTGATTTTAAAAGAAGCGTAGAAGAAGACAGCACTGAACCTGCTCCCAGCACCACCGAAGAACAGACCCAGGAAGTGCCGCTACCTGCCGTTGTACCGGAGGTAAGAGCTGCCCACACTTCACCGGATTAACGAGCCTTTCTCTTGTTTTCCTCTCACCTGCTCCTGACCGGAGCTGCCCGTGCTCTGCGGGCCGTTACCGGCGGGTGTGTGTCGGTGTGTCCGTGGAGGAGCCGCGCTGTTTCAGCCGCAGAGCCCAGAAGGTCAAGCTAATGCTAACGTTAGCAGCTGGCCTCTGCAGCTGTTTCGGTTTTATAACGCGAACACCGGAAAGTCCCGACATCCCTTCACCGTGTCGGTATCAGGACCGGACTCTTTCAGACTCCATTCCAATACCACTTATGATCACTGATTATCTTTTGTAACTCGTATTAGCTCTTATTACCATTTAAATGTCACCTTCTATAGTTGTTACTTTGCTGTTTCTACATTAAACATCTGAACATCAAACTGATGATGACCTGTGAGAGTGAAACATTTACTTTGAATTATCTGTCCTTACACATTATTTCTTCAACACATTCTGGGTATTAATCAACTCTTGTCTGAAAAACAGGTGTATAAAGTGGTTCAGTGTATAAATGTTTGTGTTGTTCACTGTCCTGTCGGTGAGTTTCAGCATTGATGAGACACAGTGGCTTTATGAAGACATGTTTGTGGTGTTGTCTTTAGCCCTGCCAGTTCTTCCTGTCCTCTCTGACGATGGTGTTGAGGGAGGTTCCAGCTGAAAACATCGCCCGTCCTCTGGGCAGGAACGAGGTCATCGGCCTGCTCTTCCGGCTCACCATATTTGGTGCTGTCACCTACTTCACCATCAAGTGGATGGTGGACGCCATCGACCCTACCAGGAAGCAGAAGGTGGAGGCTCAGAAACAGGTGAGACCTGTTGGATGATCAGCTGATTGCCTGAGCTTCCTGCTCAACATCGACAGGGTTTCCCCACTGCTGCAAACCGCTCAGTGATTATTAGGACATTTGGGAAGAGGACAGGAACCCCAGGAGCTCTGTGGTTGGACCATCGTCAGTTAACTCTCGCAGAGCTTTGGACACCTGATCCTCCAGTAGATTCTCAGGAGTTTCTCAGTTGTTACCATTGCTAATAAACATCATGTGATGTGATCAGAAGCTCCAGAACAATATCTAACTTTTTGTTTGTTTCAGGCTGAAAAGTTGATGCGTCAGATTGGTGTAAAAAATGTGAAGCTGTCTGAATATGAGATGAGTATCGCAGCTCACCTGGTCGACCCGCTGAGCATGCAGGTAATTATTCACTCATGTAGCTTTCTCTTAAAGTGCTTCACACAATGAAAAAATACAAGAAGGAGGAAATAGATGAAACTTAGTAAAACAATTGTATATACTCTACAGATAAATGAGAAGTGTTTGTAGAAATAAGTCTTGACTTCTTGAGTGGAGAAAAAAAAGCCATTACATTCAGTTATGTTTGTGAATAATGTCCACAAGAGGAAATGTACTTATAGAAAACAACAGAGAACCTAAAGGAGAGCCCTGTGGCACACCAGGAGAGGAAGGAGAAACACTCACAAACACACCTGATCAAAAGAGAGCCATCAGCTGATTCTAAAGGTCTGAATAAAACAGGTTGCAGCTCACAAACTCGCTGCTCCACAAAGATTAGTTTCTGTTCTGCAGAGATTAGTTGTTGTAAACTTGTTATGTGGAGATACCAGATTAACGCATTCACATTTTTTACTGGCTGAAACACTCTTGAAGGTTTAATGAGCTGGTTTAACAAATCACAAGTTTAAAGTCATTACTGAGAACTGAGGAGGATTCATGAAGACCTGCTGGAACTCAATCCAGTTCCTATAAACTACAGTTACACTTATTAAAAACACTGATATCAATAATAAACCTGTGTGTGTGTGTGTGTAGATCACGTGGAGGGACATTGCCGGTCTGGACGAGGTGATCACAGAGTTGAAGGAGACGGTCATCTTACCTGTTCAGAAGAGACACCTGTTCCAGGGATCCAGACTGCTGCAGCCCCCTAAAGGTGTGTTTCCTCTGACTGGAGATCAGTTTGATCACGTCCCTTATTGATCACCTGTTTCTCACCATGAGGGTAGACAGAAGCAGTGATTGAGGGAGGACGGAGATGTTAATGTTTTTAATAATTAAAGTCAAATAATGAACTTACTCATATAAGAGCAGAAGGAGGGAACATGGCAGACAGAGTGCAGTACTATATACAGAATATAATCCCAGCCCCGTTGTCATGGTAACAGGTGTGCTGCTGTACGGACCTCCGGGCTGCGGTAAAACACTGATCGCCAAGGCGACGGCAAAGGAGGCGGGGTTTCGTTTCATCAACCTGCAGCCGAGCACGCTGACGGACAAATGGTACGGAGAGTCCCAGAAACTGGCTGCTGCTGTGTTCTCATTGGCTGTTAAACTGCAGCCATCAATCATCTTCGTCGACGAGATAGGTGGAGTACATACACACACACATATGCACACAAACATACACACAAACGCACACACACTGCATGCTTACAAGTCACTTTGTTCAACCAGAGCTGATATGATTAATTGATTAATTGATTATAACTGATCTTTTGATCATTTGTTAGTTGTTTCAGTTTCCAGCTTGTCTCAGTTTTCTGACTGTTGGTCGATCTAAATGAGTCGTGGACTGTTTTCTGACCAAACGATTGATTGAGAAATCACTGTTAACTGATCAAGACAATAATCTTTAGTCGCTGCTTTAAATGGACAAACACGCTGTTAAAGAGCCGGGCAGACCACCAGCCCTGATAACTTCACTTAAAATACAATTGTTTGCACAAAACACCCTCAAGTCATCTCCTTAAGGTTTCCTTAAAATGTTCCTTAAGTATTTAAGTGATTCCTTCAGTGTAAGAGCAAGAGAAAACCTTTGTTTAACTGTTGTACAAAAGACCTCAGCAACCAAAGTAAGGAGAAAACTGAAGGCACCTCTGACCTCCACTGTAGATTTGACTGACAGCCGGTTTCTGATTTGTCCATGTTCGTTAATTCAGTCAGTGTCCAGTTAGTTTGCACTCATGAAAATAAAGTCACCCACATTAGTGCTGTTATTTGTGGATCAAATGTACTTTTTAGTCTTTTCTTGTTTTCTTCCACAAGTTGAATCTTTTCCTCCAAAGATCAGTTTGGTTCTCCTGTCTTCTTCAGTTCGTTTCAGGAGAGGTAGAATTTCACTGCTGTAAAAATCTTTGAGTGCAGTGAATATTTCTCCTTAACTAAAGAACCCTTATGACACACTGTGCAACACAAGTCCCTCAGCTAAGGGGAAATAAAGCCTTAAGTGTCACACCTGAGGAGAAAACTTGATTTTAATAAATCAATAAATTGTTGAATGTGAAGACACTTGAAGTGAAGTGTTTTTTTTTTTTTTTTTTGTCAGGCTACATGTTTCCTCCTGTTTCCAGTCTTTATGTTAAGCTAAGCTGCTGTATATTTAGTGTGCAGACACTGAGAGTGAGTGAACATCTGACGAAAAGAAGATTTTAAAACGGACTGTTCAAACAGACTCGTTCCTGAGGAGCCGGTCCAGCTCAGACCACGAAGCCACAGCCATGATGAAGGCTCAGTTCATGAGTCTGTGGGATGGACTGGACACTGACCACCACTGCCAGGTGCACGCACACACACGTACACAGTGATCTACAACAGTACACATCAATTAAATCAGTAAATAGATTAAAGTTGTGATAATGTTTGTTTGTGTCAGGTGATCATAATGGGAGCCACTAATCGTCCTCAAGACCTGGACTCTGCTATTCTGAGGAGGATGCCCACCAGGTTTCACATCAACCAGCCTGTACGAGCACGCACGTTACACACACACACACACACACACACACACACACACACACCATATCACACATATCATCATGGAGATTCGATGTAGCTGCTGACAGGAGGAAAATATAAATGATAAATGTTATAGATGTCAGTGTGATATGAGGACGTTGAAGAGGAGATGTTTGGTTTGTTCCTGCAGAGCGTGAGGCAGCGAGAGCAGATCCTCAGACTCATCCTGGAGAACGAGAGCGTGAGTTCAATGTGGTGACGAGTTCACTGACACTTTAAATCAAACCAGTGAAGCAGCTAAACAAAAGACTGAAAGGACTGTGGGCCTGCAACAATTTATTTATAGGTTGTTTTATTGTCATTTTTTTGATAGTTGATTAATTGATTATGATTTTAAATGATTGAGTTTTTTTTACAACACATTAAAAAGATTATTTAAATATTTTATCTGTTGAATATTTTGTTGCCCTTCGGATCACTGACACGTTTGCAAATTTACCTTGTCCTACAGCTTTTTCACAATATAAGCCTTTTATGGCCCTTTTCCACTAGTACCTACTCGGCTCGACTCGGCTCGCCTTGGTTTGTACCGTTTTTCCATCCCGTGTTAGTTCCTGGTACCAGGTACTTTCAGTAGTTCCTACTCGGCCGGTTCCAAGCGAGTCGAGGCCAAAAATGATGTGACGTCGGCAGACGGCAGGCCACTGATTGGCCAGGGCCTGATGCGTCACTAGATGCGTCAAATCGGGTTCATAAGAGTCAACCGCGCCATTTTTAAAACGCAATAACAACAACGAACACGATCAGAGATGCTGCACAGAAATCAACCCCATGGCGAAGCAACGACGAGGTGCAGACATTTCTTTGTCTGGTGGCCTCCATTGCTCCGTGAGTCGTTTCGTGTTTGTGTCGCATAACAAATGAGACGTTGCGCTGGAGTTTCGGCACGCATTGCCACGACGACCCCACCCACGCTGAGGTGGTACTCTGTTGTGATGGAAAACGACCGAAACTGAGTCCGAGAGCCGAGCCGAGTAGGTACTGGTGGAAAAGGGCCATTAGAGAAGATGGCCGTTAATGGCTTTTACTGTGAAGTAGCATCAGGAAGTGCTGAGTCACAGTTTGTCTTCAGTTGGTGAGGTTTAGTTGCTGTAATCCCAAAGTGAATGTTAATTCTATCTTTTAGGAAGAGGTGTGGTTTATGTTTCAGTCAGACGATCTGACTTGGAAATCTTACTGCATCTGTTCACGCCAGAGCCAGCTCACACTGATCGATTGGTTTACTGGAGTCTGATCACCTGTCTGTCTGCAGGTGGACCAGTCGGTCGACCTCGTTGACGTTGCCAAGGAGACGGACGGTTTCTCAGGAAGTGACCTCAGAGAGATGTGCCGTGACGCCGCACTGCTCTGCGTCCGGGACTTCGTCCACACTCAGAATGACAGGTAACGTTTGATATCAGCGACGACAGAGTCTGTCGCTCTGTCATTTTTTATTGTTGTCGTCCAGGATCAGTAAAACACAAGTATAGTGACTCTTGTTTAATGCTGATTCAGGATATAAACTGGTCGGATAGGTAGGTATTTTTTTCCAAAATAATCTTGTACAGTGTAAGCAGTCGTGTGTAAATGTACCAGTGTTGTAGCCTCACACACTGTACAACCTTCTGCGCTGTGTAAGGTTCAACGATCCTGAACTAGAATTCAGAATAAAAAAAAAAAGGACAACTAAACATTTTCCATAGAAAAACACTTTAAGTTTTAAAAAGACTTTAACCTGTGAAGACAGCCCAGTGTGAATTTAATTTTCTTAGTGAGCTAGTTAATATGGTACCTAAATGTGTTTGTAATGGTCAGAGTAGACGGACTGAATTAAAAACATCATTAAGGGTATTGATGTAGACAGAAAAAACAATAGTTTTGGTTTCATTTTAAAAGCAACTATATATAAACTATATATTCATAATGTTTGAATATATAATATGTACAATATTACAGTAACAGTGTTACTGATGCGTTTTCTTCAATGATGTTCAAGTCTGAGAAATCTATAATTCACATAATTCACTACTCTGTGCAGTTACACTCCATCACACCAACAATCTGATAGCATATATCTGTGATATATTTCATATTTATATATTATATATCTGTAACATCATTGCAGCTCAGACATCAGGCCTCTACCAAGATGGCGCAGAGCATGGCTGCCGTGTCTCAAGCTCCCCCCAAAACTTTGCTCTTTTTTTCTATTATTTTGTTCTTTATTTCTTTTTTTAAAACATGTATCCAGCCAAAGGGAGCCCTATCATTCAATATGATAGAGAAAAACTCCTTCAAATCAGGTCAGTGGTGGAAAAAACTCTTTCATAGCCACCGCCACCAGCATACAACGGGGAATCTCCATGGTGGTGCCTACAGAGGAAAAGAGAGGTCGCGGGCCGGAGTCCTAGTTCGGCTGAGGAAACGTGAAAACCGAAACCGACCTCCTCTACCAAGTATTCTTCTGGCTAGACAGTACAGGGACAAAGTGGAGTCTCATTACAAGGGCTCCAACACCAGGAGCATGTGGGCTGGATTAAAAACTATAACAGACTACAAAAAGAAGATCAGCAGTGCTGAGGTGATGTCTGCATCTCTGCCTGATGAGCTGAACACTTTTTATGCCCGCTTTGAGAGCACCTCTCCAGCTGTGGAGGTGCAAAAGGCTCAGGAGGACCACTGCCCACCTGTGATATCCAGGGCAGACGTGTGCAGAACTTTAAAACGGATTAACACACGTAAGGCTCCTGGACCTGACGGCATCCCCGGCCGAGCTCTCAAGGTGTGTGCAGACCAGCTGGCGTCTTCACAGACATTTTCAACCTCTCACTGCTCCAGTATGTAGTCCCCACATGCTTCAAGGAGACCATCCATTGTCCCCAAGAAACCCAAAATCCTCTTCCCTGAATGACGACCACCCAGTAGCATCACCTCCACCACCATGAAGTGCTTTGAGCGGTTAGTCAAATCTTTCATCACCTCCTCCACCATCCCGGACTCACTGGACCCACTTCAGTTTGCCTACAGGCCCAATAGGTCAACTGAAGATGCCATTGCCCTCACCCTCCACACTGCCAAAGTGTGGTGGGTGTGTAGGCTGGTAAAATGGAGTGTGTGTGTGTGGGTGTATTGGGGTTTTTCGGGGTTTGTGTGTGGGTTTGTGGTCGCCAGCGTTTGCTGGTCGGCCTGTCAAACACTCGTGGTGATGGAGTTTCTGAAGCTGAGCAGGAAACGTGGCTTTAAGATCTGCCCTGGGTTCCCCTGCTCGGTGGAGGAGTGCGGTTTGGCGTGGCGAAGGTTGTCGGACACAGAAGCATCAAGTCCGCTGCGAGAATGAGCGGCGCGGTGGTGATGCTTGTGGATGACGTGGAAAAAGTGAACAAAGCGATGGAGACAGGCATCGTTATCAATGATGCGTTTGTGTCTGTGTCTCCTCTCACTGCTCCGACAAAGAGAGTGACTCTGTCCAACGTGCCGCCCTTCATCAGTGATGAAGTGCTGCTCAGAGAGCTGGCCCGGCACGGGAAGATCGTCTCCTCGGTCAGGAAACTGCCGTCGGGCTGCAAGTCACCGCTGCTCAGACACGTCGTGTCACACCGACGGCAGGTTCAGATGATCCTCAACAAGAAGGAGGAGCTCAGTCTGGTGTTTAACCTGAGAGTGGACGACTTTGAATATGTGGTGTTTGTCACCTCAGGGACGCTGAAGTGTTTTGGCTGTGGGAGGGAGGGACACTTAGTGCGAGCCTGTCCTGAAAAATCCTCCTCTGTTAGGAAAGCTCAGAGTGAGGAGACTCAGAGTCAGACTGAGCAGGATGCTGAGGAGACCACTGAGACACAGCAGAGTCAGGAAAACACTGAAACTGAGCGAGAAGCAGCCGTCAGTCAGAAAGAGGACGGCAGGAAAAATGACAGCGAGGCAGGAGAGCAGACTACAGCGTTGGATACTGCAGAGAAAACAGTGAAGGACACAGACAGGCTGAACACTGAGGGACACCTGATGGGGGGAAAAGACCTTTTTAAAACCCCCCTCCTTAAGAGGAAACAGTCGTCCATCAGCAGTGAGTCTCAGGCTGAGAAAGGAGCAGCTAATAAGAGCAGAGGCAGGCAGCAGGAGCAGAACCAGCCAGAAACTGAGTCCAGCATGGAGGAAGGAGGACGAGGAGGAGGAGGAGGAAGGCTCATGATGAGGACAGCCAGTCTCAGACTGACTCTCAGCCTTCAGTCAAAACACAGCAGGGACAAAGCTATGAGGTACAACAAGTTAAGAGATTCTTACAAATAACCAAAAATGTGAAAATAGAAGAGTTCTTCCCAAACAAAGCACTGTTTGTACTTTCAGTGAGGTCACAGATGAAACAGGCAGGAAAAGGAGGTTATACTGACCAGGAGATCTACAGACTGAAGAAAATAGTTCAGAAACTCAAACAAGAAATGCTTCATGATGAAGACTCAGAGGCCATGTAAGACTGTCTGGCTCTTTCTGCTTGTCTCTTTCTGTCTGTCACTTCCCATCAGAAATCATGAGCGATTACAAAGTGTCCACATTAAATCTAAACGGAGCCAGAGATGTGAGGAAGATGGACGCACCGTCGAGTTTCTTCTTTGGTCTGGAGAAGAAGAACGGGCAGAGCAGGTTCATCCACGCTCTGCGCTCGGACAAAGGACAGCTGCTGACCGAAGCTGGTGAGATCAGATGGAGAGCGGTCCAGTTCTACGCTCAGCTTTATCAGAGTGAGTACACTGAAGACGAGGGGGCTTTTAACTCCTCCTGCAGCAGGTTGTCCAGAGTCTCTGAGGAGACCAACAAAGAGCTGGAGGGTCCTCTGACCTCAGAGGAAGTGTTTGCAGTGCTGCAGAACATGAAGGGGGGGAAGGCCCCTGGGATTGACGGACTACCCCCAGAGTTTTACCGAGCTTTCTCTTTTAGAGGTGCTCAGTGAAAGCTTGAGCGACAGGTCATTGCCCAGGAGCAACAGGAGAGCCGTGCTGACCCTGTTACCAAAGAAAGGCGACCTACAAGGCATTAAGAACTGGTGGCCGGTATCTCTGCTGTGCACAGACTACAAACTGCTCTCCAAAGTCTTAGCAAACAGACTGAGGAAGATGATGGACCAGGTCATCCACAGGACACAAACCTACTGTGTGCCCGGCAGGTCCATTGTTGACGATGTGTCACTAATTCGAGATATTTTGCAAGTCTCTGGTTTCATTGGGTTTTGATGCTGGTCTGGTTTCTTTTGGACCAGGAAAAGGCTTTTGACAGGGTTGAGCACCGTTACCTCTGGAAAGTGTTAGAGAGGTTCGGCCCCAGTCCTGGACTTATTGCTAAGATTAAGGTGCTGTACGAAGACATTGAGAGTGTACTGAAAATGAATGGTGGTTTGTGTAAACCTTTAAAGTAAATTGAGGCATTAGACAGGGCTGCTCGATGTCTGGTATGCTGTACACACTTTCTATTGAGCCAGTGTTGCACAATGTTCGTTCTTTCGTTGATGGTCTGGTTTTACTTGGTTTTAACACACGTTTTATCTTGTCTGCATATGCTGATGATATTGTTGTCATTGTAAAAAGTCAAAAAGATGTAGACAATTTAACAGCATAGTTAAAAAGTTTGGGAAGATCTCAGCTGCAAAAAGTGAAGCCTTAGCAGTTGGAAGCTGGTCTGCAGGGCTGCCTCAGCTGCCAGGAGGGTTAGAGTGGAAGAGAGGAGGGTTTAAATACCTGGGGATCCACCCGGGGGATGATGAGACTACAAAGAAAAACTGTGAGGGAGTAGGTGGAGAAAGTGGAGGGGAAGCTGGCAAAGTGGAGGTGGCTGTTACCTCAGATATCATACAGGGGAAGGGCCCTGATAATTAATAATCTGGTGGCATCTGGTCTGTGGCACAGATTGAATTGTATGGAGCCTCCTGTTGGCCTGTTACAAAAAATACAGGCAGTCTTGGTAAATTTCTTCTGGGACAAACCACACTGGGTACCACACAGTGTCCTTTACCTGCCAAAGGAAGAGGGGGGGCAGGGGCTTAGTGCACCTGCAGTGCAGAGCAGCAGCGTTCAGGCTGCAGTTCATACAGAGATACCTCACAGGAAGTGAAGACCTGGTGTGGAAAGCAACAACCAGCACCATTTTAAGAAAGAAGTTTAAAGTTAGATGCCTCCTTCTTTTTACTGAACTGTGATTTTATACGTATGTGTGATCTGCCTCCTTTTTATCAGGGACTTTTTAAAACATGGACTCTTTTTAAGTGGACCAGAATGGATCCAACAGCTTCACTGTTCTGGCTCCTGGAGGAGCCTCTGATCCACAGGGCCCGGCTGGATGTGCGGGACAGCAGCAGACCTGGACTCTCCCAGAGACTGGTCTCAGCTGGGGCAGTGAAGCTGAGACACATCGTGGGCGCTGCAGGTTCAAGACTTCACGACGCAGAGATGCTGGCCTCTCGACTTGGACTGAGGTCAAACCGGCACACCAGGAACATTTTAAATGGACTACAAAACTGGCCACTGAGGAACTGGAGATGCTGCAGGACTACGCCAGCGGAGCAGAAACTCCCGATGAAGGGGATCCGTTCCCTGAGCTGGGGTTAGAAGTAGACCAGTCTCAGCTGACGGCACCGCTGCTGGTCTCTCAAAGAGTCAACATGCACATGGTGAACGGGAAGGCTCTGTACAAACTCTGTGTCCAAGCCTTCAACAAAAGACAGCTGAGTGGGAGGAGGGACACTGTGTGGAGAGAGAGGCTGGCTGTGCAAGAGGACTGTAAACCGGTGTGGAGGGTGTTGTATAAAGCTCCTTTAAACAAGAGGTCAGGTGATCTGCAGTGGAGAATCCTGCAGGGGGCGCTGGCTGTCAACTGCTTTATCTCTAAGATCAACCCCACTGTGTCCACTGACTGTCCTTTCTGCCAAAAACCAGAGACCATCTTTTACTGTTTCCTGGACTCTAAGAGGCTAAAAGGCTTATTTGAAAAGCTGAAAACTGTGTTTTTAAACTGCAATGAGGTTTGGTCTGAGACTGCTTTTATTTTTGGGGCTGGATATAAAAAAGAAAATGCAAAGAAGTGGCAGCTGAACTTTGTAGTGGGTCAGGCCAAACTGAGCATTTACAAAAGCAGAAAGAAGCACTTTGAAGATGCTTCAGGAGATGAACTGCTGCCCATGTCTGTGTCTCTGGTGA
Organism: Scortum barcoo; assembly: GCA_023238725.1. NCBI lineage: Eukaryota > Metazoa > Chordata > Actinopteri > Centrarchiformes > Terapontidae > Scortum > Scortum barcoo. The sequence goes on from CM041542.1 coordinate 530,576, forward strand.
AAGCCAGAGTCAGAGTGGACTTCAGGTTTTATTCCCTCATGAACAACGTCGAAGAGTTTTTATCTCAGTGGTGTTTTACAAAGCTGTTTGTTCTGTTGTTGATGGGGAGCTGAGCTTCAACCCAGAGTTTTTATGAGACCAATTTAAAAAACAAAAGCATTTTTATTGTGTAAACTGTTATGTTGAGATCAAAACATTGAAAAATAAAAAATTTCTAAAAATCAAAAAATCTCTCTCTCTGTCTCTCTCTCTCAGCCCGTCAGAGGACTTCATCCGCCCGATCCATCAGTCCGACCTTCAGAAGGCGATCAGTAAGATGAAGAAATCTAAATCGGCGGGCGGACATGGCGCCCTGCTGCACGCTGCTCTGGACTGAACACACACACACACACACACCACATGATGACCTCAGCCTGCAGCCGCAGTTTTGATTCCCGACCGGTTCGTCGGTTCAGTTTGTGCGTACTGACCTGCTGTCTCTCTTTGTGTTTAAAGACGTTCAACATGTGCCACTGCTTTTGTTTTTATTTGATTTAGATCAGCTGATCATACTTCTGACGTCCGTCTGTGTCTTCGACCGTCACAAACAAACTCTGAAATGAAACTCTGTCAAATCGTCTGCAGGTTTCTACTGTAAATAAACACGAAAGAGTCTTTTTAAACATGAACTCAAACAGCGTCTCCTCATTGTTGCGGAGGACAGGTCCAGCCTGTCACAGCTTCGAGCTCCTGATCAGGTCACTTGTTTCACCTTAGTCTGAGGAATGGCTCTGAATACTACGGTACCCATGAGCCTCAGCTGCTGCTGCCATGGAGACGCCTCCATCCACAGGACAAACCTGCAGCTGCTGCACTGATCCAAAACCCAAATGTGAAATGATTTAGTTTTTATTTTTAGGAAAAATAATACGAGATCAACCTGTGACAAACAGACTCTTTAATGTGTCCTCAACATGACTTTTATTGTGAAAAGCGTCCAGTGAATCTGTTGTTAGCTGAACTTGGGCCACTTTTTCTTCCTCCTCTTAGTACATACTGCAGCTGCCCTCACAAAGCAGGCATACAACCAGGACAGATCACTTCATTGTAACTTTGGGCCCTGAACTTTGACCCTGCTGTTAAAATAAGCTGTGCAGAGGATTGTGGGTCAGAACAGCCAGAAAAACGTGCTGACTGACAAACCGCAAAATGTGACCGGACGCAGGAGGACATCCTGGTATTTTCTGTGTTGGGACATACTAAATCTGTTTGTGGCTTACTGAATATTTGGCAGTATGGAGACTTGTAGAGGGAAGTCAGAGGTTTTCTCATTCACTTCAACACAGTCAGTGTTTAATCAGAGCAGCACCTGGTGGACAGCAGAGGAACTGTAGCTTGAGGCTGCTGATTGGTTGATAAATGAGGCGATCAGACGTAATTGAACGAGTAAAACTCGAATTAATTATTTCATTCGACATTTCCTTAACTGAACTGTAAAATTTAAGTTTTATCAGTAAACTACAGACGCGTTCGAATGAATATTTACTCAAGTTTAAAAGAAGAAAGTTGAGTAAAATTGAATATATAAATAATATTTAATATATTAAAATGGATTGTTAAATGAGCAAATTAAATTAAATATAAAGCTTTATATTTTATTGTACTCCATTTTAATTATTTAACTTATTATATATTTATTTATGCACATATTTTTTACATTTTTAAGGTGTTCAGTCAGTTTGGGAACTCCATACCAGATTACAGGTTTTATTTCAGGACTTTATTTTGAAAGTATGAACGATGGAAACTTAAAAATCATCATTTCTTGGAAAGTTTATTGATCGTCTATAGTTAATTAAACATTATTATTTATAGTCGTTGATCGTTTTCTGCATGTTTTGCTGCCCACTGACTTAAAGACTACATTACAGTAGCTGTTGATTAGAATGATATTGGAAGGATATCAATGAACCACTGTCTCTGTTCTTTAATTATAAACATTTAACAGTTCTTTCTGGGAAATGTCCATAGAAATTAATTTAAGATTATCAGGAAATGACAGTAAAATACCCATAAAATGAATATTGATGTTTTTGAAAGGCTGATATTGTAAAATTATTCAGTTGAAGCAGAAAGAGAATCCAAACTCCATTAAATGGGACTTGTTTGTGCTGCAGAGTGACTTTTTCATGAAGTGTACTTTATTATCATTATTTTATTAGTCGTAGTTTGAATGTGGAAAGAGCTGAACTGACAGTAAAGATTATTTCTTTAATTAATCGATCGGTCATTTGGTGTTTTAACCTTCAGAACATTTTCTACAGTGACTTCAGTCCAAAGATGTTCAGTTTCCACTTTAACTAACTCGACTCAAAAAGTTTTATTGTGAATTTGCCAAATGATTTTTCATTTCTTTTCCATTAACTAATCAATTATTGGATTAATATTTCATCTGTAAATGGCCGCGTCAGTTTGGTAAATGTATAGAAAGGTTGGATACAGGATGTTTTTTACAGTGTAGTTACTGACTTATGATGTAAAAACTGCTGGATGATGTAATAAACTGTGATGTTTGTGTTCATGTGTCTGATTACAATGAAGTACTGACTCACACAACGAGGATTCAGGTGTTTAAAATAACAGATTATTTTGGTTTGTTGTGCTGTCACATGAAGTTTGAGTGTTTTCAGGAAAACTGAAACTTTATTTTTCCAGAAACAAATAAAGATGTTGAGAATTAAAGGAGCAGTGTGAAAGATTTAGAGTTTGCAACCAGCTGAATACTGAATACTTTCCAAACGTGCTCTCCCTCCTGAGGTCACCTGCCCCCCCTCCTGAGTTTTTCAGTGTTTCATTTGTCATGAGCTTCAGTTTTTTCGTGTTCTTTGTTTAGCTGCCTGTTTGTCTGCCTGCAGTGACCCACCATCTTCAATAAAAGATTTGACAGAATCTTCCTGCATGCAAACAAACTCTGCACCACCACTGCTAACAATGCATGTATACAGTATCTGTCTATACATACATGCCATAGAAACAGTTTATAGTATGGTAGGTCTGTAGACTTAGACTTAGACTTGACTTTATTGATCCCTTTGAGATGGCTCCCTCAGGGAAATTTAAGTTTCCAGCAGCATATATATACAGAAGAAGCACGCAGGTGAAAAATAAACAGTAAGTACTTAAAAAGATACAAAAATATAAGAAATGAGATTAAAATAATATATAAGTAAATATATATAGAGCTGAGTATGGCTTGTAGAATAAGTTATGGCTTATTGTATGGAATAAGTTACGGATTATAAATTAAAGTTATTGCACCATATGATGAGGTTATTATTGCACCAGAGGAAAAGAAAGGTGTCCAATGTGTATGTATGTGTTGTACAAAGTAAATGTACAATGGCTACCACCCCTACTCTATGTCCTCCTCCCCCCTTGTGAGGAGTTGTAGAGTGTGATGGCATGATGGACAAAGGAGTTCTTGAGCCTGTTGGTCCTGCACTTGGGAAGGAGCAGTCTTTCACTGAACATAGGCTCCTCTGGTTGCTGATGACGGTGTGCAGAGGGTGGCTGGCATTGTCCATAATATCCAGCAGTTTGTCCAGAGTCCTCGACTCTGCCACCGTCACCAGAGAGTCCAGCTTCATGCCGACCACAGAGCCGGCCCGCCTGATCAGTTTATCCAGTCTGGATGTGTCCTTCTTGGATATGCTGCCCCCCCAGCATACACCACAGTGTAAAAGAGGACACTGGCAACAACCACAGACTGGTAAAACATCTGCAGAAGTTTGCTGCAGATGTTGAAGGACCGCAGTCTCCTTAGGAAGTACATCCTGCTTTGTGTCTTCCCATTCCCACTACAGGTGGCTGGTGTGCGTTGTCCAGTCCAGTTTATTGTCCAGCCACAGCCCGAGGTATCTTGTAAGAGTCCACAGCCTCCACCTCAGCTCCCTCTAACAGGACTGGTCGCGGTCTTGGTCTGGACCTCCCAAAGTCAATAACCAGCTCCTTCGTCTTAGAGGTGTTGAGCTGTAGGTGGTTAGTGTGGCACCATGCAGCGAAGTCCCCTACCAGTCTCCGATACTCCTCCTCTCTGTCATCCCTGATGCACCCAACGATGGCTGTGTCATCAGCGTATTTCTGAATGTGACACAGCTCCGAGTTGTCTGTATATATATAGATAGTCTTTTCTTTTTTTATTGATCCCACAGTGGGGAAATTTCACTGTTACAGCAGCTCAAAAACAACAATTAAAGACAGAGATAGAGATTAAATAATAGAGACAATATAAACACAAAAACAATATGTACAATAAATAGTAATAATAAGAAAAGAGAAAAAAACGTTCACTTTTGTTTCTTTTGAGCTCAGTTACCATAGTAACCAAAGTGATGATGAACAGATCTGATCTTTATATGGAGGCTTTAAACTGAGACTTTCTCACAGTTGACCAACAGAAATGACTCCCCCACAGCAGCTTCCTGGTTAAACTTTACTTTCACTTTCTTGGAGCATCATGTCGCAGATAGTTTTCTCCATGTGAAGCTCCAGCTGAAGGTAATGGAACAAGTTTGAAATGTTTTCCTCGTTAACACAAGCTGTCGTTAGCTTAGTTCAGCTAGAAACAGCAGAAATGTGCAGCTCGATGCTTCATTTCTCCAAAGTCACAGGTTGAAGAGGAAACTCAGGATGAAGGACAAACAGTCAACATTTAAAACTCAAATGTGATCAATTATAATCATTAATCATTAATGAGATTAAAGAGATAAATTCATGTTTTAATATTTTCTAGAAGGGTTTTCTTGAGACAGTCTTTTATTTTGGAAGGATCTCTCTGTTTAAAGTACATTTACTGCAGTACTGTTCTGAAGTACTTTACTGGAGTATTTGTCTGCTCTGCTCCTTTCTACCTGTACTGCAGTAAATCTCAGAGGGAGATATTTGACTTTTTACTACATTTAGTTCCTTTTCAGATGAAGATTGTAAATGAAAAACAAAAGATGTGTTTTCCATGAAAGAAGCTCAAAGTGTCTCCAGCTCAACCAGCTCCAACATTAAAGTACTAGTTCCACATCAGTGTGTTCATGTGTTCAAGAATCAAGAATCATTTATTGTCATCATGTTTTCACATGACGAAATTGGTATTGGTGACTTCCAGCTTTAAATGTAAATACAGTAAAAAGAATAATAATAGTGATTATGATGATACAGATAGATAGATGATACAGTCACACAATAACACAACAGTGACACACTGTGATGAACTTTGCTCTCACAGATGAAATCCAATATTTGTTGCTGCCACATGAGTTTGTCTGAAGTGAAGCTTCATGTTTTATTGGACAGTTTAACAAGCGCTGCCTCTGTGGAGCTTTGGGCTCCTGATCAAGGTTCAGCTTTATTGACTTTATACAGGATTGACAATAAAAGTGATAGAAAAGCAGCACTAAAGGAAGAAAAGTCATCAAGTGTTCCTCCATGCTGCTCTTCACTTCACTGCAGCTTCATGACGTCCATCTAGTGGACTGATAGTAGAAGTAGAGCAGCTGATGGCAGCTTCCTCTGACGGCATTCAGCTGAGCCTGATATGAAAGAGAAAATAAGAGCCAATCACTGGAGGAGCAGCTGATCTTTTTACAGGAGAAATGATGGAAAGGAGGATTTCAGTTGATGTGCAGATGAATGATTTGTGTTTCCTCTCCAGATGAAAGTGTGTGTGAGCTGATGTGGATGTGAGTTGAGCAGCATGGATCAGTGTGAGGACAGAGAGGAGAGAGTCCCTCCCTCTAAAACCAGTCTGTGTGGGGAACATGACAGCCAGACCAAAGCTCAGAGGTGAGATGAGGATCTCCAACTGTCCACCACTCTTCTCCATGTCACAGCTCAACACTTAATTACATTGATTTTTATTGATTGTGGTTCATCCAAGGAGAGTTTTTCTAAAGATGATAACATGTGAGCTTCAATTCATTTGTTTTTCTGTCAGGATCCATCAGAAACCAGAATCTCCTGAACCTGGACCTGGACCTGGACCTCAACCCAGCTGTCTGTCCTTCAAGAGTGACAAATGGTCGCCTCATTAATTTTGAACAACAACCTTCCTCGGACAGTCAGTAAGTATTTTCAGTATTAAAATGGACAGTCTGACCTAAAATGTTCATGTTTCCCTCCTCATGTTGCTCACTGTTGATGTTTGTCCTCATTAAATCCAGTCTGAACAGTTCTGACCATGTTTATGTTCTGCTGGAGTGATGATGAAGATTAGTATTAAAGGACAGGTTGACATGTTTTCTAGTGTGTCCGAGTCAGAGGGAGGATGAGGAGGTGTTGGATGGTGAGGATGAAGAGCAGAGGAGGAGCAGCAGAGAGGCATTTCTGAAGATCACACTGGACTTCCTGAGGAGGATGAAGCAGGAGGAGCTGGCTGACTGTCTGCAGAGCAGTAAGAGGATTTCTCTAAAGATTTAACATGCTGGATAAATGGAACATTTACTGATGTCTCAAGAGATGTTTATAATGCTTTCTTTAAATTCTCATGTTATCTTCATTAGTCACTGACTGATACTATTTGTTGTGTCATCATTCAGAAATTCATTCTGGAGTTTGTCGGCATAAACTTAAATCTCACCTGCAGAAGAAGTTCCAGTGTGTGTTTGAGGGGATTGCTAAAGCCAGGAAACCCAACCCCTTCTGAACCAGATCTACACAGAGCTCTACATCACAGAGGGAGGGACTGCAGAGGTCAATGATGAACATGAGGTCAGACAGATTGAAACAGCATCCAGGAAAGCAGACAGAGCAGAAACAACAATCAGACAAGAAGACATCTTTAAAGCCTCACCTGGAAGAGATGAACCAATCAGAAGAGTGATGACAAAGGGAGTGGCTGGCATTGGGAAAACAGTCTTAACACAGAAGTTCACTCTGGACTGGGCTGAAGACAAAGCCAACCAGGACATACACTTCACATTTCCATTCACTTTCAGAGAGCTGAATGTGCTGAAAGAGAAAAAGTTCAGCTTGGTGGAACTTGTTCATCAGTTCTTTACTGAAACCAAAGAAGCAGGAATCTGCAGGTTTGAAGAGTTCCAGGTTGTCTTCATCTTTGACGGTCTGGATGAGTGTCGACTTCCTCTGGACTTCCACAACAATGAGATCCTGACTGATGTTACAGAGTCCACCTCAGTGGATGTGCTGCTGACAAACCTCATCAGGGGGAAACTGCTTCCCTCTGCTCGCCTCTGGATAACCACACGACCTGCAGCAGCCAATCAGATCCCTCCTGAGTGTGTTGACATGGTGACAGAGGTCAGAGGGTTCACTGACCCTCAGAAGGAGGAGTACTTCAGGAAGAGATTCAGAGATGAGGAGCAGGCCAGCAGGATCATCTTCCACATCAAGACATCACGAAGCCTCCACATCATGTGCCACATCCCAGTCTTCTGCTGGATCACTGCTACAGTTCTGGAGGATGTGTTGAAAACCAGAGAGGGAGGAGAGCTGCCCAAGACCCTGACTGAGATGTACATCCACTTCCTGGTGGTTCAGTCCAAACTGAAGAACATCAAGTATGATGGAGGAGCTGAGACAGATCCACACTGGAGTCCAGAGAGCAGGAAGATGATTGAGTCTCTGGGAAAACTGGCTTTTGAGCAGCTGCAGAAAGGCAACCTGATCTTCTATGAATCAGACCTGACAGAGTGTGGCATCGATATCAGAGCAGCCTCAGTGTACTCAGGAGTGTTCACACAGATCTTTAAAGAGGAGAGAGGACTGTACCAGGACAAGGTGTTCTGCTTCGTCCATCTGAGTGTTCAGGAGTTTCTGGCTGCTCTTCATGTCCATCTGACCTTCATCAACTCTGGAGTCAATCTGCTGTCAGAAGAACAAACAAAATCCCGGCTGTCTAAAGTCTTCAGAGACAAACCTAAACTAAAACATCTCTACCAGACTGCTGTGGACAAGGCCTTACAGAGTCCAAATGGACACCTGGACTTGTTCCTCCGGTTCCTCCTGGGTCTTTCACTGCAGACCAATCAGACTCTCCTACGAGGTCTGCTGACACAGACAGGAAGTAGCTCAGAAACCAATCAGGAAACAGTCGAGTACATCAAGAAGAAGCTTAACAACAGTCTCTCTGGAGAGAAAAGCATCAATCTGTTCCACTGTCTGAATGAACTGAATGATCGTTCTCTAGTGGAGGAGATCCAACAGTCCCTGAGATCAGGAAGTCTCTCCACAGATAAACTCTCTCCTGCTCAGTGGTCAGCTCTGGTCTTCATCTTACTGTTATCAGAAAAAGATCTGGATGTGTTTGACCTGAAGAAATACTCTGCTTCAGAGGAGGCTCTTCTGAGGCTGCTGCCAGTGGTCAAAGCCTCCAACAAAATTCTGTAAGTGGAACTTATTCATAAAAAATCAGGTGTCTCAGCAGGAAGAAAGTAAATCAATAATTACTTGTTTTATACTCTTTCCTCTTCAGGCTGAGTGGCTGTAACCTCTCAGAGAGAAGCTGTGAAGCTCTGTCTTCATTTCTCTGCTTCCAGTCCTCTAGTCTGAGAGAGCTACATGAAAAGGTTTTAATTGTGAGTAACCATATTATTTCCATTTTTAAAAATATATATTTTAATATAAAAATACTGTTAAAATACATCCACAAATTTATCACATTATTTTTTATTGAAGAGATTAAACTGTTAAATTAAAATAAGGAGCTGCAGAGGAGACAGGACTTTGACTAAATTAGCAGCAACGGGACGCTGTCGATAAAAGGGATACCAGGCTGAATAGATTTCTTTTTTGTATATTGTTCTATTTCCATTTTGCCAAATGGCTTTTAAGGAGTCAGCCATTCATATGACAGACTGTAAGAAATTTCACTGATTGCAGCAAGAGCAGCAGCAATTTTCTGTTCTGTTGGTCAACAGAAGAAAATAAATGTTGAACATTAAAGGTGCATTCGGTAACTGAGCAGAGTCCTCTCTCTGCCTTTACATCTGAACCAGTACGTCCTTCAGGCTCCTCCCCCTCCCTCTCTGCTGCGCCCCAGAGGATGCTAACGTCCTCACGTGAGCGCAAGCAGCTGACCGGCCAGGTGAAAACACTCACAGAGGATACACAGGTAAGAAACATGAATTAAACTCTGTCATAGAGATATAACAGGCTTTACAGTGACTTTAGTCTGACTGTACATTAGCTAGACGTTTGGTGCTCAGTTCGTTAAACAGTAAAACTTTGATAACAGCTTGTCAGCTTGTTTTCCTCACTAACATTAGTTAGCACTGTTAGCTCTTTATTTCAGTAACCAACAACACATTTACATTTGTCTCTTTACAAAATGTGAAACATTTCTGCCCGTATATATTGTTACAGTGAGTTTAGAGACTGAGACCCTGATGGTGACTTCAGCAGCTCCGGAAGGGGGGAGACGACGACGATGGCGCCGAGCAGAGGAGAGAGGAGGCCGCGATGTCTGACCAGAGAAGGCCGGCAGAGAGAGAGTCCGCTGGGCCAAACACCGGAGGAGCTCGGTGCGCTGAGGACGTCTGTGAACTGTCTGAGTGCTGTGCTGTGCATCCATTTATTATATAGCTTCAAAATGTGTATTTTAACATATTCAAGTAACATAATTATTTATTATCCAATAAAGTGTGTTTTACTATGTTTTCTACAGTGATTTGTGTCTAAATGCATTAATGTACCAACACAGCACTTGTCATGTCATTGTTAAATTTTCCAGGTATTGATTTTCGACTGTGAGAAAATTCCAATTAATTTGATAGCAAATGCCATGCCAATGAACAGATTTGTGGATATTCTGAGGTACATTCACTTTGTTAATAATTATTCACAGGAGGCCACAAATGCTGATAAACTCTTCAAAATCAGACCAGAGTTGGATGCACTCGAGAAAACCTTAGATTCAGCAGTCAATCCTGAAGACTTCCAATTGGTCGCCTGTCTCTCAAGCAGTACATCCCCAAGAAACCCAAACCCTGTGAAAGAGCGAAAGTGTGGGTGAGAGCTGGATCCTCAGGATGTACAGATCTGAAGTCTATCAGGGTTCAGCTGGGCATGGCCAGATCAGTTAACTAGGAATGGCTGGAGATGTAGTTATGAGCCTCTGTGATGACATACAGCAAAAGAACCACAAGGTGTTTTTTGACAATTTCTTTTGCACCATTCCTCTCACTGTGGCATTGCAACACCAGGGCATCTGTAGCACTGGCACAATCAGGATCAACAGACCCCTTGGAGCACAAGAGAAACTGAAGAGTGAAAAGCAACTCAAGAAAGAAGGAAGAGGAGCCTGCTTTGCTGTCAGCAGTGGTCAGTCATCACCATCACACGTTGGCTAGATAGCTCAGTGATCCTCATGGCCTCATCCTGCGCTGGCCAGTCCCCAACAGACGTGAGATGGAGTATAAAGAAAAGAAGATGCTTAACATTGAAAGGCCATATTCTGTAACCCTGGATAATCAGCACATGGGCAGCATGGATCTCGTGGATTAGTGTGTGGTAAACCACAGTTTTTTATTATCTCTGTTTTCACCTGAAGCTGGCTACAGCTCTGGACTCCCTGAAGAGCATTGGACTGATCCACACAGACCTAAAACCAAACAACATCATGTTCGTAGATCAAGTGAAGAAGCCATTCCAAGTCAAGGTCATCGACTTCGGGATGGCAGTTCTGACATCTGACGCACCGCTGATGATAAACCAGACTCTATGCTTTAAGTAAGGTCTAAAGAAGCAGTGAGAACTGCTGTGATAACTCTTTAACATTTATTACCATTTCATATTAAGCTAATGTTATTTCATAGTTAGGTTAAATTATTTTATTCCACTTTCAGGGCTCCAGAGATCATCATGGGTCTGCCATATCCGGTGGACGTCTGGTTGCTGGGCTGCATCACGGCTATGATGGTGTTTGGTTTCCAGCTCTTCCCGGGCCGACTTGACTATGAGACTGTAAGTAATCGAGTGTAACTGGACTGTCAGTTTATTATTATTATTATTATGTTGATTATTATTTGAAATTAGCAGAGATAAATAATGTTGAAACTGTGTTTTGTCTCCAGCTCTCTTACATCATTGACCTCATCGGCCCACCACCAGACCACCTCATTGACGCTGCAAGGAAAGCCAGAGTGTACTTCAAAAAGACGGAGTCCAACCAATGGGAATTCAGGGTAAAATATCCTTTCTCTGACTTTTCCATTGGATTTTTCTTTGTTTTCTCACCTAAAGATACAAAGACATGCATCTGAAATATTTCTAATTGTTTTTTAGACGAGACGAGAGTGTTGGGAGGCGATGTACGACACCCCCGACAAGAGGAGCTACCAATTTTGGAGCCTGGACGCAACAAAAAATGTAGGTCAATAAGTAGTTAATAACTGACGTCATTCATTGCATTTTCATAGTTTGGAGAGTTTGACTTGACCACTGTTGGATTTTTCAATTATTTCCTAAATTAGATGCGTCTGGAGGAAGAAAACGGAGCAGAAGCTGAGGAAAGGGACCAGTGCGTCGAGCTGCTGAAGGCAATGCTGACCTGGGACCAAAAGGAGAGGATAACGCCAAAAGACATCCTGGCACATCCTTTCATAACCAGGTCAGCAGCAGCAGCTTCAGTAAGGCCGCTGTCGGTTCTCACTCTGGTCCAGCCTGCTTCTCCAAGAAACAGACATCCACTGGAGGAGGAGTCTGACCACGAGTCCGACGACGGAGGCGACACGCCTGCTCCAAAAGGTGCTGAAGCTGACTGTAGCCTGACTGCAGCTCCTGATGCCACTGAGGAGGAAACAAACCAGGACACCAGAGAGGACAACACCAGGGACAACGACGGGGATAACAAACAGAACAACATGGAAAATGACATTGGACACGTCACATCAGTCCACGAAGAAAACATCATTGAAAATGTCAACAAAGAAAACGCCAAAGAAAACGTCACATTCGACGCCAAGGAAAACAACACATAAAACGTCACATTAGATGACAAAGAAAAAAACATAGAAAAGGACACAGATGTCGAAAACATACAGCGAAACAGATGACAAACCAGACGTCAAAGTAGACGACACAGAAGATGATACAGACGTTGACAATGATGTCGACGTCTGTGTCGTCATCGGTGTCGACCCCGATGATGGCACCGACCCCGATGATGACCCCGATGTCGACATGGAAGACGACATGCTCGGCCACTCAGACAACACTACGCAGCAGAGCGAGCCCAAGAAGAAGAAGAAGAACCGTGTGAGACGCTTCTTCTCTTGGTGCCGCAAAACCTTCTTCACCTGCTGCAGTGTGGACAACGTGGCCGAGTGACGTCCCCTCCAACCCTTGACCCCCGACCCCATTCCTGTCCTTTCCTCCTCCATTCCCCTCCCCTCCTCCCCCAACACTCTCCCCTTCCTTCCCTCCCCCCAACACTCTCCACCCGGAACTTGACCCTCCTTCTCCAGACCTTCATCTCTCAACCCTCTCCCCCCAACCTTGACCCCCTTTTCCCTCCCTTCCTCCCCCAACACTCTCCACCCAGACCTTCACCCCTTCAACCCTCTACCCCAACCCCATCTCCCCTCCCTTCCTCCCCATTCCCCTCCCCTCCTTCCCCATTCCCCTCCCTTGGCTTCAACAATACTAATAAAAAATAAAATAAAATCACAAACAATGGATTTTGCATTTCTGTTTTTTCTTGCTTTGAAGAAATACAAGTTCATAAGTCAGCTTTTGAGGTGTGTTATTTATCATCAGGCTGAGTAACCAGGTCATCATGTAAATCATGTAAAATAATCTGGGATTTTGCAGGATTACATTACTTTTTTATTATGATTTTATACAACAAACGCAGTTTGCAGCTCACACACGATGACGATGAAATCAGATTCTGGTTCTCTCTGTTCCTGCACGATTGACCTTTTCGAGACGAGCGAAGCGGCGCGTTGGCGTCCTTACGAAGCTGTAAATATCGAATGCAGGCTGAAGTTCCAAACTTTCTGATGAAAATGAAAGTGTGTGTTGGATTAAATGAAGCCACACGGAACATACAGACGCATACACACACGTGTTTCTGTACATTTGTACGTTAATGCGAGCTGCTGTCGCTCTCTAACACTGTAGAGGGCGCTGTGGAGGAGCTGCAGGGAGACAGCAGGATGAGCGCAGAGACACTGAAGCTTTGGAGTGATAAAATTTGTTAAGAAACATTGATATTGTCCTGTACTGTTAAAACTGTTTGAACAGATAAGTGTCCGTGAACCACAGTAAAGCGACCCTGGGAACTTTAACCTGCACTTTCTTCTTTTCTTTCTCGGTGAGCACTGTGATGCTAAGTCGATAACGAGCTAGCATAATCTCGTGGTGTTAACATAAACTCACAGTGTTGTGGTATTTTTATAATAATGGAAGTGTGTGATTATCATTTACATTGTGTGAACAGAGAGACATGTTTTAGCTGAACTTCATGGGCTATGAAGCTGCTTGATCTGTATATTACTGTGCTGTTGCATACAGGCACGAGATATCAGTATTGTGACAACAAACTTAAAACAACAAATTTATGTTACATTATTTTACTTACCTTAATCCATTGTGAGTGAGTATTTACCGTTGAACTGTGAGTGGTCATTTACACTGCTCTGATTAGTTGTTCACGAACTGTCACACACTCCTCCTGCTCTGATTGGTTGTTCACGAACTGTCACACACTCCTCCTGCTCTGATTGGTTGTTTTGACCCGGGCACGGTGGATTTTAAAAAGCGGCTTTAGAGGCAGAAGGCGGGTCAGAGGAGGCTGATTATTATCACAGATGATCTGTCTCATATTCTACTGTCAGGAACATGGTGACAGTTTGAATATGAACAAAAGTAGAGTTTGAAAAAGTTTCCTACTGAACCTTTAATTAACTGCGTCCTGATTGTTTAAGAGGTGTTATTATGAGCAAAATCTCATCAGTCGATACTTAATGTATGTTTTAAAAGTTTTCCATTTAATGCATTTTTTTAATAAATGAGAAGATTTAATTTGTACTTTATTATCTAAAATTAACAGTAAATTGTTGCAATTATTATTTTTTTTCTAATCGTGTTTGGACATTTTTCTAAAAGTAAATCTATTATTTCAGCATACTTCAGCATACTTTTTTAAACATGTTTGTGTAAAGTTTCATGTAAAAACTCATATTTCACTTGATGTGGTCTAATATTAAAACCATAGTGTTGAATTTTAAACCTGATCAAAGTTTTACAACAGTATTTTTACATTTTTTAAAGGTAAATCAGCTGTTTTACAGGTGGTACATCATTTTATTACATTTATTTATATTTATATAAATTTATTTATTTATAACATATTGACAGAACAGCACTGATTCTAAACCTGATTATTTGTATGAGAACAGTGTTTGACCCTGTTTATAGGTATTTTTATGGTTAAGTGTTAATATCCCTCATTAAACATAGAAATTTACTGTATTTTTATGAGCCAGTTATTTTCTGTTACTTTACAGTTTGTTTGGGTTTTTTTGGGTGTTTTTTTTTCTTTTTGTTTTGGGCCCCAGCTGATGGAATTTTTACTCTTTAATTTTTTTTACAGTGTGGGTGTGAAATACAAATTGAGTAGTTTACACTCACACATTGCAGGGTGGAAATTCAAATTTTCTCTTTTTCTTGTTTAGTTGAATTGTTAAATTCCACAGATGGGATTAAAGATGTATATTGTGGATTGTGAGCTCTCTGGGAGAGCCCCATGATAAAATGGTTTCCTGGACAGGCTGCTGCTTCACATCTCTGCAGCCACAAATCTGGGCTGTGTGGGCTATGAAGAGGCCCGCCTCACTGAGCTCATCCAGCACGCCAAACATGCAGAAAAGCAGGCTGCCACCAAGATAACAAAGAAGACAGACATCAGAGAAAAGCAGACACACTCTGCTGCACCTCACCTCACCATGGTCAAAACTGTCACCAACCTGGCTGAGAACCAACCACAACAATAGCCACAGAACCAGAGAGGGTTTGGCTTCAACAGACGAGGAAGAGATCATGGCAAAGGAGGCTACATTTGCCACCAGAGAGGTCACTGGGCTGCTGACTGTCCCCAGAGAGAAGATGACAGCGGTCACTGGGATGCCAACACCCATCGGAAGTCTGAGTGAACCAAGAGGGAGGAGGGGGCATGTGGAGAGAGAGGGAGCCACCCTCCAGCGGCAGCAGGACAAGGGAAGTAAAACACACACACACGCTATGCGCAATGAAGAACAGCTTGATTTACTAACCCCGCACACACACAAACACAAACAGGGGAAACAGCAATACGGCATTTAGAAGTAAAAGATGTGGCTAAGGGAAACACAGTAACAAGTACAAGCAATGAAGAACGGCTTGCTCTACTAACCGAACACACACAAGCACTTGTGGAAGCAGCGATGCAACATTTAGAAACAAAAATAGAAGCTGTACCTTTCACTGAAACGTACAGCTAAATATGCCACAGAACCATTTCAGATATTGCCAGAAACCATGTTCACAGTGGGGGGTAAAAACATCACTTTTCTTGTTGACTCTGGAGCAACACATTCAGTAATTAGAACAAAAGATCTTTCCAGCCCCAAAACTTAGCGGTAGATACATGTATTCTCTGGGTGCTTCAGGAGCAGTTATTAAGGAGAGATTCACAGTTCCAATGACCTGCGTCTACCACAATGATACTGCTTCTTCTCTTTCTACTAAGCATGCTTTTCTGTCTTCAGACTGCTGCCCTGTTAATCTCTTGGGCAGAGACCTCATGTTGTCCCTGGGCATTAGTTTAAGATCTACACCAACTGGCCTCTAGGTTGTCAGAAATATGCCTACTTACATTTACTGCTTATGCAGTACAGCTCCTCCATTTCTTTGCATGTGTATGAGTGGAAAATTCCACTTTCTCTTGCTACAGACATGGTGAAAATGGGCCGTGGTATTGTGCCTGCATGTGCACAATTTGTGTCTCCAGAGCGACTGTGTTGTACTGCTTATGTGTCTCAAGGTCCTGACTCAGAGTATGATAACGAATTATCTGAAGTGAAGGATTCCCTTCATTGTTCTGCTTTGTTTTGGTCTGTAAGCAGGAGTGTTATCTCAGTGACGCTTAGCGTGTGTTCCTGCTCATCAGCGTGTGTTCCTGGTGGATAAACTACCCCACATTGCCCTGTCTAAGTCTCCTTCTGAAGAATGGAAAGACTTGGGCCTTTTCACACTGAAAAGCAACTCCATCTCTGACTGGGAGCCTACAGGTGTTACCAAGATCTTGTATTCGCCATCAACAGGTATTTATAAATGACCTCTTTCTCTTGATGTTCATACATTCAGATCTGTGCACCTGGTTGATGAATATGACAAATTATCTACATACACTGAAGCAATAATCTCTGACTCTTCTCTCCTCCCTCCAGCTTTGCAGGAGGTGCCGCCCTCTCTGTGGGGCTATGGGAAAGTATGATGTCGGTTTGATAAAAAATGCTCAACCTGTGGTGATCATGTCTAAATCTTCTTATAGACCATGTAAACAGCAGTATCCCCCTGAAGCAGGAAGCTATTGATGGAATCACACCTGTCTTCAGTTCTCTCTTACAGGCCGGCGTAATAGTCCCCTGTAATTGACTCACCTGTCCGCACGCCGATCTTCCCAGTGAAAAAAGTCAGAGATGAAGGTGCCCCTACAGAGTGGAGGTTTGTTCAGGATTTACAGGCAGTAAATGCGGCGGTTCAGCCCAGGGCACCTAATGTGCCTAACCCATACACCATTTTGTCTCAAGTACCTCCCGATGCTATGTGGTTTTCAGTTGTTGACCTTTTGAATGCTTTTTTCAGTGTCCCTGTTGATCCTGACAGTCGATTCTGGTTTGCCTTTAACTTTAACGGCAGACCATACATGTTTACTCGCCTTTGCCAAGGCTATTGCGAGTCACCCACGCTGTACAATGAGGCCTTGAGGGATAGCCTGGCGCCCCTCGTGTTCTCTCTGGGTACAGCGTTCTTGCAGTATGTTGATGATTTGCTGATTGCTTCTCCCACCCAGTAGCAGTGTGAACGTGATACTGTCTTCCTACTCAAACAACTAGCTAACAAAGGCCATAAAGCGAGCCTTTCCAAGCTGCAGTTTGTGCAAGAAAAAGTAACCTTTTTAGGTCACAACATTTCAGGTCAAGGGAAGACTTTGTCTCCAAAGCGTGTCTCAGCCATCATAAACCTGCCTAAACCGCTAGCCAAAGAAACAGCTCATGTCCTTTTTAAGGATGTGTTCTTACTGCCGCTCATTCATTCCTAACTATGCTCCTTTGGAGGGCTCCCCTTAGTTCTCTGATTCATGGGAAGAACCTCTCCTCTCATGACAAGGTCACGTGGACCCCTGAGGCTGACCAGGCTTTCACAGACCTTAAATTAGCCCTGCAGTCTTCTCCCACTCTCAGGCTGCCTGACCCAACAAAACCTTTCACACAGGCAGTTGATGAACGCGACGGCTGCACGACCTCAGTTCTTCTTCAAACTCACGGTGATAAACTCCGACCTGTAGCATATTTCTCAGCTAAATTAGATCCAGTTGCTGCGCGACACCTGCATTGCCTCCGCTGGTGTCTAGGGACATTGTAGGTTATGCACACGTAACATTGCTCGTCCCTCATGCGGTGTCTCTCATTCTCCTCGAGCAAAAGACTTTGCACCTGTCCACAGCGAGGTGGCTTTGCTATCACACCCTCCTGCTGGACATGCCTAATGTAACTGTGAGATGCTGCAATGTTTTAAATCCTGCTTCTCTCCTTCCAGGACCAGATGATGGGGAGCCACACAATTGCTTGACTGAGCTCAAAGTGTTGTGTTCTCCCAGACCTGACCTTTCTGATACCCCCATAACCAACCCTGATCTCATTCTCTATGTTGATGGTTCCGCAACTTGGGACCCACTCACGGGGGTTAATCGTGTGGGTTTTGCTGTGGTTTCAGATAATGCCACTTTAGTGTCTGGTCCTCTTCCTCATCACCTCTCAGCACAGGCAGCAGAGCTGGTCGCACTCACGGAGGCTTGTAAATTCGCTGCTGGTAAGACTGTGACCATCTACACTGACAACAGGTATACATTTGGTGTTGTCATGATTTTGGGGCACTTTGGAAACACAGGAATTTTTTTAAATCTGATGGCAAGCCAATCCTGCACCATTCAAAGATCACTGCCTTGTTAGATGCTATTTTGCTCCCCAAAGCCATCTCTGTCTGTAAGTGTGCAGCACACACACATGCCTCTGATGGTGTCTCACCTGGGGGAATGCAAGAGCAGACGCTGCCGCCAAAACAGCAGCACAGCAGCCCAGCTCCCTGACTCATCTCGGCTCCAACTCACACACACACTTGTCTCTATTCCTCCCTCTCTCTCTCAGCTCTTCAGTTGTTCTCTACTCCAGCTGAGAGACGTCTCTGGGCCTCGTGTGGTGCCTCCTACAGAGATTCTGTGTGGTGGGGGCCCTGTGGTAATCCATGCCTACCCTTCCCACTTTTTTCCTCACTATGCCAAGTTGACGCATGGGTCGGACCGTGTGTCAAAAGGGGGGATGCTACTAGCTATGATTAGCACACACTGGTTCACAAAAGTGTTTTCAGCATATTCTCAAAAGTATTGTCAAGTCTGTATGGTGTGTGCAACACATAATGCGGGCAGACCAGTCAAGGTCACCCAACAGGCAGCCCACCCACCACCCACTTGACCTTTTGAACACCTTATGATGGATTTTGTAGAACTAACCCCATCTGAAGGTAAGAAACACTGTCTGGTAACAGTGGACATGTGGTCAAAGAGGGTTGAAGCGTTTCCTGCTACAAAGCAGCCCTTGTCCAAGAAATCATTCCACGATGGGGCATCCCGACAAAATTATCAAGTGACAATAGCACCCATTTCAAATTTATTTATTTAAAGCCCAAAATCACAAACATCGTTTGCCTCAGAGGACTTTACAGTTGTGACACCCTCTGTCCTTAGATCCCTCGAACCGAGGTCAGGAAAAACTTCAAAAAAGCCTTTATGGGAAAAAAGAAGAAACCTGAGGAAGAGCCACAGATGAGGGATCCCTCTCCCTGGGACGGACAGACGTGCAATAGATGCCACATGTACAGAGAACATCATCATCAGTCATATATGGAGTTAAACATGGGTCGTAATAAACTGTAGATAAACTGAGTTCATGGGTTTAGTCCATGTGTGAAGGTATCACAGGTAATGGAAATGAGTCTGTGAGTCCAGGTGCATCTCTAGATGTCCTCATATGGAGCTCTGGGCCACTCGACCTTCTCTCCACAGCACACAGACACAGATCATGTCCCCACCAGGCCAGTGAACCTCAGACAGATGGACCACAACCAACCAGAATCAGTGAGGAACCTGCAAGACTGGAGAGAACAAAGAGGACCGGGGCTCCGGCAGTAACATGCACTTTACAGGACATAAGAGTATTCAGCATTAACCGCTTTTAACACTTTAACCAATTTAACCAATTTAACCAGTTTATAAGCTGACTCCAGTTTGCACTACTACCATAATAAGAGTAGAGGAAGCAGAGACAGAGGAAGAGGGAGAGGTGCCCGATGCATCATGGGAGCCCCCCGGCAGTCTAAGCCTATAGCAGCATAACTAAGGGCGAGCCTGTGCCCACCCTAACTATAAGCTTTAATCAAAAAGGAAGGTTTTAAGTCTATTCTTAAACACTGACACTGTGTCTGCCTCTCGGACCCAGACTGGGAGCTGGTTCCAGAGAACAGGGGCCTGATAGCTGAAGGCTCTGCCCCCTAGACTACTTCTGGAAACCCTGGGAACTACAAGTAAGCCTGCGCTTTTGGGAGCGCAGCACTCTAGTCGGATGATAAGGAGTTATCAATTCATTAAGATATGATGGTGCCAGACCATGTAGAGCCTTATATGTGAGGAGGAGGATTTTAAAATCCACTCTAAATTTTAGAGGGAGCCAATGCAGAGAAGCCAGTACTGGAGTAATATGGTCTCTTTTCCTGGATTCTAGTCAGCACCCGAGCAGCGGCATTCTGGACCAGCTGTAGAGTCTTTAACGACTTGTTTGGGCAGCCTGATAAAAGTGAATTACAATAATCCAGCCTGGAAGAGACAAATGCATGGACTAATTTTTCAGCATCGCTTTGGGACAAAAAGTGCCAAATTTTTGCGATGTTGCGCAGGTGGTAAAAGGCAGACCTTGAAATATGCTTAATATGGGTGTCGAAGGACATATCCTGATCAAATAAAACACAGAGGTTCCTTACAGTGGTGCTGGAGGCCCAGTTAATGCCATCCAACAAGGCTATATCAGGAGAAAACGTGTTCCTCAGGTGTTTCGGACCTAATAGGATCACTTCAGTTTTATCTGAGTTCAACAGCAGGAAATTTCTTGTCATCCAAGTCATCTATCTAGAGTGATTTGTCCATGGTGATGGCGCCGGTGAGGCGGCAGCCTGTTGCGTGCGGCTCCGAGCAGGCTGTTTGTGTCCCGTGTTTTTAGTGTTTTTATCGTTGTTTTGTCCAGACCAATAAATCGCTGTTGGACTTGTATGTTGTTTTAAATCGTGCGGTGGACTGTCAGTAATAAAGTGCTGAGGAGGCCTGGGAAATGCGACCAAGACACCACTGTTTTGGCATACACACGTCAGGAACTGCTTAACCTGGCCGGTGCCTCTAAATTTGGGATGAGGCCTGATCTCCCAAAGGAACTTCTCCGAGTGAGACGTCGGGGAACTTCGTGCTGGGTGAAGAGGAGCAGGAGGAGAAGAGGAGCAGGAGGTGAAGAGGAGCAGGAGGTGAAAGAAGGAACAGGAGGAGAAGAGGAGCAGGAGGTGAAGAGGAGGAGGGGCAGGAGGTGAAGAGGAACAGGAGGTGAAGAGGAACAGGAGGAGAAAAGGAGCAGGAGGTGAAGAGGAACAGGAGGTAAAGAAGAACAGGAGGAGAAAAGGAGCAGGAGGTGAAGAGGAACAGGAGGAGAAGAGGAGCAGGAGGTGAAGAGGAGAGGAGGTGAAGAGGAGCAGGAATTGAAGAGGAGGAGCAGGAGGAGAGCGAGTTACAAACCGGCGCTCCCTCCATCACCGTGGGAAATGTTCGCTGCAAACAAACAAACAAAACTGAGGAGCTAGAGACTCTCGTACGGAGCCAGAAAGTGTACAGGGAGAGCAGCCTTAAATGTTTGGCTGAGACCTGGCTTACAGAAAACACCCCGACCCCCTGATCACTTTCACCGGCTTTAGTACAACACGTGCAGGCCGGGACACGGCTGGGAGCGGAAAGCAGAAAGGAGGGGGTCTAATGCTCCTTGTCAACAACAAGTGGTGTAACCTAAGCACATAACCATCAAGGAGCGAACATGTAACAAAGACATTGAACTCTTAGCAGTGAACATAATATTACCTGATGATTGTTGTTTACATCCCCCCGTCAGCAAATTAGGCGGCCGGTGACGCAGTGCACATGACTATCGCGAGACTTCAGTCAAAGTACCCTGATGCACTTGTTGTTGTGTCAGGAGATTTTAATCATGTCTCTCTGACCAACAGTTTGCCCACGTTTACACAATATGTGGATTGTACAACAAGAGGGGAAAACACTTTGGATCTGCTTTACTGCAATGTGAAAGATGCTTATAAATGTACTGCACTGCCCCCTCTTGGTTGTTCAGATCATGACATGGTTCACCTCATTCCCTCTTACCTGCCAGCTGTTAAAAGGCTGCCTGTCACCACCAACACATCCAGGCAGCTGAAGCCCCTGAAGTGCTGTTTTGAGACAACTGATTGGGACATGTTCTGTGAGATGTATGGAAATGATATAGATGGTTTAACAGAATGTGTGACACAATATATAAATTTCTGTTATGAAAACATCGTGCCCTTTAGAGAAATCAGCTGCTATTCTAACAACAGACCATGGATTACAAGCAACCTGAAAGCTCTACTAAATGAAAAAGAAAAGGGCTTTTGGGGAGGGTGACAGGGACAAAATCAGACAGATTCAGAAGGGAATTGAGGGTCGAGATGAAGAAGGGTAAAATAACCTACAGTAACAAGTTGGAACAACAGCTTCAACATGGAGTCAGACAGGTGTGGGCTGGTATGAGGAAGATCACAGGCATGAAGCAGAAAGGGGGAGAGCTGTCTGATGGGATCGAGTCTGGCTGAGGATCTAAACAGATTCGATAGCTCCTTACAACTTCAATCTACACAGTCTTCCCAGTCTGACCAGCTGCCTGCCCACAGCCCCCTTCCTTTTCTCGTCCCTCCCTCCAACTCATCCTCATCATCTGCTCAGTGTCCAAACTCTTCCACTCCTCCTTCAGCTGGAGCACCATCTATCATCATCCTCTCTCCAGATCAGGTTAAGAGTGAGTTGGATCGTCTGAAGATAGGCAAGGATGTTGGACCAGATAAAATCAGCCCTAGGCTCCTGAAGACCTGCTCTTCTGAACTGTGTGAGGATCTTAGCACACCTGTTTAATTTGAGCCTGCAACTACAGAAGGTTCCGAAAGCTATAGGAAAACATCTTGCTTGGTCCCACTGCCAAAGAAGAGTTCGTCCTAGTGACAACAAGGACTATAGGACTATATAGGGCCTGTGGCCCTCACCTCTCACATAATAAAGGTTATAGAGAGGCTGATCCTCCCTCATATCAGGACGAAGCGTGGCACCTCACATGGACACTCTGCAGTTCGCATACCAACCAAACGTTAGTGTAGATGATGCCCTCATCTACATGCTGCACAGGACCTATACACATCTGGATACTCCTGATGCCTCGGTGAGGTTCATCTTTTTTGACTTCACGAGCGCATTTAATACTATCCGTCCTGGGCTGCTGGGGGAGAAGATGAGGAGAATGGAGGTGGATGCATCCCTGGTCCAGTGGTGCGTGAACTCTCCCACAGACCGCAGTTTGTGCGTCTGCAGAGCTGCGTTTCAGATACCATCCTGAGCAGCATAGGGGCACCACAGGGAACAGTGCTGGCACCGTTCCTTTATACCATCTACACTGTGGATTTCCAGCACAATACTAGCAACTGCTTTCTCCAAAAATTTTCGGATGATACAGCAGTTGTCGGCCTGATCAGAGGGGATGAGGAGGAGTACAGGAAAACCATCGAGGAGTTTGTGACAAAAAAACAAAAGCAAAAGAGGTGATTGTGGACTTCAGGAAGAGGAGGAGGAGAAGAGACCAACCAACACCCATTTCCATCAGGGGCACCGAGGTGGAAGTGGTTTCCAGCCACAGGTACCTTGGTGTGCAACTGGACGAGAAACTGGACTGGAGAAGCCACACGGAGTCTGTGTACCGCAAAGGACAGAGTCGACTGTACTTCTTGAGGCAGGCTGCGGTCATTCGATATCTGTCCCCCCCTGCTCCGGAGCGTGTACCATACGGTGGTCGCCAGTGCCCTGTTTTTTGCAGTGGTCTGCTGGGGAGAGGGCCTTCGCACTGCAGACAAGAACAGGCTGAACAAACTTATTAAAAAGCGGGGTCTATGGTTGGTACAGAACTACCACCACTCCAACAGGTGACGGAAGGAAGGATGCTCTCAAAGCTCCAGGCCATCCTGACTAATGCTTCCCACCCCCTTCATGCCCTGGAGGTGATCAACAACAGCACCTTCAGTAACAGACTGATTGCACCAAAGTGCAGGACTGAGCGTCTCAGAAAGACTTTCATTCCAGCTGCTGTCAAACTGTTCAATGCACATTGTTGCTGATGTCCACACATATGCACTTGGCCTTGTTTATGCCCTCGTTTATGCCCTGCTGTCTAACTGTTCACTGCACATTGTTGCTGATGTCCACATGTATATATTTTTGATATATGATGTATGTATGTAATGTTTTCTTTCTGTTATGCCTGTGTGAGCTGCTGCAACAGCATAATTTCCTGTAAAGGATTATTAAAGTATCTATCTATATCTTTAAGGCAGGCCTGGAGTTTCAGGAGCTGATCAGTTTTGTCTGGCTCCACTGATAAATATAATTGGGTGTCATCAGCATAACAGTGGAAATCTATGGAGTGCCTCCTGATGATATTGCCAAGGGGCAGCATATACAAAATAAACAGAATTGGACCTAGCACTGAACCTTGTGGAACTCCATGACAGAACTTTAGTTTGCACAGAGGATTCATTATTAATATGAACAAACTGAGACCGATCTGATAAGTATGATCTGAACCAGTTTAATGCAGACCCTTTAATACCAAGCAGTTTTTCCATTCTCAGCAACAGAATGTGATGGTCAACTGTATCAAAGGCAGCACTGAGGTCTAACAGGACAAGTACAGACAGAAGCCCTCTATCTGATGCTGTCAACAGGTCATTGGTGTGACTTTCACAAGTGCTGTTTCTGTGCTATGGTGAGCTCTAAATCCTGACTGAAAAACTTCAAAAAGACTATTACTGTGGAGATAATTACATAACTGGCTGGCAACGGCTTTCTCTAGAATCTTAGACAAAAAGGGGAGGTTGGATATTGGTCTGTAATTGGCTAACACATCTGCATCAAGTGTAGGTTTTTTGATCAATGGTTTAATTACAGCTACTTTAAAAGACTTGGGTACAAAGCCTGACACCAGAGACAGATTAATAATATGCAGCAGCGATGTGCCAATAAATGGGAATAATGGGAAAACCTCCTCCTAAGCAGCAGTACCTAACCCTAACCCTTGCTTTCGATGATGAAACTAACGAGGATAATTCGGGAAGGCCAATTGGAATAAAACTGTCTAAGCAATTGTCAGGTTTTAATGTATCTGCTCCTAAATTTCCTGAGTCTGAAGGCATTAGTTAGATCGTTAGATCAGAGTCTAACGAGGGCAGATCCTGACAAATTTTGTCCCTAATATTCAAAATCTTGTCATTAAAGAAGCTCATGAAATCATTACTACTTTAAACTTAAGGGGATGCAGGGATTCAATAGAGCTATGGCTCTGTGTCAGCCTGGCTACAGTGCTGAAAAGAAACCTAGGGCAGTTCTTATTTTCCTCTATTAATGCCGAATAGTAGGCTGCTCTGGCATTACACAGGGCTTTCCTATATGTTTTGAGACTCTCTTTCCAGGCTAGGCGAGAGTACTTCAGTTTGGTGGAGCGCCATACATCCTTTACAGTTTGTATCATGTTATTTGTTTTAACTTGCGAGTTGCAGAGTTAAACCATGGTGCCAATCTCTTTTTGTTTTATGATCTTTCTTTTTAGGGGCACAATAGAATTTTGTTAATCAGGCCATCCAAGAGGTTGATCGGTGCTTATTTGGGCATAGATCTCAAAAACCAGTGTGCATATCACCCAGCCAGTGGGGGTGCTGTTGAGAGGGAGAATGGGACACTAAAAGCCAAATTGGCCAAAACATGTGAAGACACAGGTCTTCATGGACCATTCCAGATCCTCCTCACCACTCACACAGCTGTAAAGGTGGCAGAATGAGCATGTAAAAGGGTACCAGCACCTGCAGAGTCACCAACCACTGATCACGACACAAACACACCACTGACTTCAATTGATTCTTAAGAAGTTTGACGCTGATCCAACACAACAGTTGAGTGTGAGCCGAGTGCCGCTCCTGTTGCTATGCTGACTAACACACCATACAAGCAGAGCACACACACACAAGTGAAATACTGAGATTTCACCACCGCTGGATGATGATGGAACAACCAGCACCATGGCATCCAGTTTAGACAGCCGGGCATGTGTGGGCTCAAAGGTTCTTTGTGCTGTCTCTTGTTATTGACTTGCATCATTGTGTTTCCAATTCTATTTGTTCATAAGATTCCCACAGTGACTCCGACTCCTGATCCTCTGACTATGAGTACACCCCTGACGAGAGCTCTCAAAATCCCTGTAAGACAACGCAGAGTGGCTGACTGGTGGTATCCACCAACTGATCTGAGCATCCCACCTTTTTTTATAGACATGTATTTATTGAGTTTCAACAATTTACAAAAATACAATGTAATACATTTAACAAAGCATATAACAGTCAAACTATAAAAGAATCCACTCCCCCCACCCCAAAGGAAAAATAAATAGTAACGACAGTAGTAATCATACACTGCTTAACATCACATTTTAAGGTATCAACAGTTTGGGACATATCACCCTCAAGTTACCAGAGCTTCTTCAACTTCACAATTCTTTAGGAATGCAAGAAATGGGATTCCAGATGTCTTTAAATTTAGCTGATTTCTTTTTCATTGTGTATGTTAACTTTTCAAGGATAAGACATGATGATAGTTCTTTCAGCCAGCGACCAACCGAAGGACTCTTGACGTCTTTCCAAAGAGAGATCAAGCGTCTAGCTTGTACTAAGCATAAGTCAGTAATTTTCTTCTCTTTGCTGTTTAGTATACAGTCCTTTGGATACAAATTAAGAATACAGAGTATAGGACAGTCAGATATTGGCTTCAAGGTCATCTGAGAAATGTATTTTATAACTTCATTCCAGAACTTTCGTATCTCAGGACAGTCCCACAGACAATGAAATAAGGTGCCCTTTTTGACATTGCATTTAACACAGATATCAGGAATATTTGGATTCATCTTATTCAGTCTTTCCGGAGTAATATAAGTTCTCATGATCCAATTATATTGAATCAGTCTGAGATGGGTATTTATTGTTAGGAGTTGAGCTTTTGAGCACACCTCCCTCCAGTCCTCCTCAGAGATATCTTTGCAAGTCATTTACCCATTGAATTTTCTTATACTCAGTAGAGTCTTTATGATTTTTTACCAGGATGTTGTAGAGTAAGGATATTTGGCCCTTGCCAGTACAGTTATTTACTGCTAAGTTTTCCAATATGGACAAAGGGGGTTGTGCATAGGAGTGCATCTGTGCATAAACAAAACTCCTTAACTGTAAATATTTAAATAAGTGTGTCTGAGGTATATCATATTCATTTCTAAGTTCTTCAAATGAAATTAGGTTGCCTTCCTTATATAAATCCATAACTTTACAGATGCCCTTTGTTGCCCACATTTTAAAACCTTGGTCTTTTCTACCAGGAGAGAAGTTATCATTCCCCCATATAGGTGAAAAGCCTGAAGTAGCTTCACCAAGAAATGACTGTACATTGTGCCAGACATTAATTGTGTTTCTCACAGAAGGGGTTATCAGTAAATCGCTTCAATTTTCTAACAGATGCAGAGTATAAATAAGTGTCAAGGCGTAGGCCTTTAGTGCAAATATTTTCAATTTGTACCCATGGTAAGTAAGGTTCAGGTGAAAACCAATACTTTGCAGCTCTAATTTGAGCAGCCCAGAAATACCATTGTAAATTGGGTAATTGTAATCCTTCTCTTTCATATGGCAGGTAGAGAAGTGATGGTCTCAACCTTGACCTTCTGTTATTCCAAATAAACTTTGTAAATAGTTGCTTCACTTTTGGGAAGAACTGTGATGGTGGGGGTAAAGGGATCGATTGAAATAGATATAAAAACTTTGGCAATACATTCATCTTGATTATATTTATACATCCTAATAGAGAGATTGGCATTGATGACCAACTATTCATGGATTCAGTTACTGTGGAAATCATAGGATCATAGTTACAGAATACTAAATTTTTAATGGTTGGGGTAATGGTGATACCAAGATATCTAAATCCATTTACTGCATTGTTGAAAGGGTGGTTTATCACTGGATTTATACGCTCCCACTTATTCAAAAACATGATAGAGGATTTTGTTTCGTTTATTTTAAAGCCTGAAAATTTCCCAAATGTGTCAATTAAGTTAGTCAGGTTAAGAATTGAGTTATTTAGATATGTTAGAAGTAAAAGGGTGTCATCAGCATACATTACAATGCGATGTTCGGTGTCCAATACTTTTATACCTGAAATTGAGGGGTGTGACCTCACCGCTATCGCAAACGGTTCCATTGCCAGAACAAATAGCATTGGCGAGAGAGGGCACCCCTGACGGGTACCCCTTGTGAGTTTAAAAGGAGATGATATTAAATAATTGGTGGAGACCTCCGCCATTGGGTCAGTATAAAGTGTCTCAATCCATTTTCGAAAATAGATACCAAAGCCAAAACGAGATACCA
This sequence comes from Scortum barcoo, assembly GCA_023238725.1. Classification (NCBI taxonomy): domain Eukaryota; kingdom Metazoa; phylum Chordata; class Actinopteri; order Centrarchiformes; family Terapontidae; genus Scortum; species Scortum barcoo. The sequence goes on from CM041542.1 coordinate 558,656, forward strand.
CATCAAATAAATAGCCCCACTCCACTCTGTCGAATGCTTTTTCAGCATCTAAAGAAAGGATGGCGGTGTCAGGGGTTCCCTCCCTCGCATGTATCAAATTCAACACCCGTCTGACATTATGGAAGGCTTGACGGTTTTTCACAAAGCCATTCTGATCTGGATTGATCACGAATTGGGAGAACCGGTTCCAGTCTTCTAGCCATTACTTTAGCGATAATCTTAGCATCTGTGTTAAGCAGTGAAATGGGTCTATACGATGTGCAATTGGTAGGGGACTTATTGGGTTTCAAAATTAGTGTTATCAGCGCGCTCCTCAGGGAATCTGGAAGACGACCCTGTTGAAAGGCCTCCTCATACATAGCTAAAAGAGGTTCAATTAATTTATCTTTAAATATCTTATAAATATCAACTGGTAGACCATCAGGGCCTGCGGCTTTACCTCCCCTCAAGTTGGTAATAGCGTCAGCAATTTCTGAGGCATCTAATTTCCTATCCATATGTGCTTTAAAATCGTCTGGTATGGAAGGAATATAAAGATCGTCCAGAAATTCAGATTGTATTTCCAAATTTTCTGATGATTCGGATGTATATAATTTTTTATAGTAGATAGAAAAGGTATCATTAATTTCCTGAGGGTCTGTTGTTATTGCTCCACTCTGAGTTTGAACTGTAGTAATTGCCCTGTCTGCATCCAATTTCTTTAATCGCCAGGCCAACAATCTTCCCGATTTTTCACCTTGATCATAGTAGCTCTGTTTGAGCCGAATTAAACTATTTTCTACTTTCGATGTGGACAATTCCTCATATTGGGCTTTGAGTAACGTTAATTCTTGTTTTGCTTTTATGGAGCCATTCAAAAACGTCTCTCTTTCCAATTGTCTTATTTTGTGGTCAAGCTCATTCATTGTTAATTTGAGTTTGTTTGTTTTTGAACTGGTGTAAGATATGATCATGCCTCTGATGTACGCCTTAAAGGCCTCCCATCTGACAACAGCGGAGGTCCCATCCGTATTTGTAATAAAGAACAATTCAATTTGTGCCTCTAAAAATTGCAGGAACTTCGAATCAGAAAGCCATCTGGGATGACATCTCCATCTAGAAGTGCCTTTAACTACCCCTTGAGCTCTATATACAAGTGAAGTAGGAGAGTGGTCTGACAGTAGTATGCTGTTATAATCACATTCTATCACAGAGGAGAACATAGAACTGGAGATTAGGAAATAGTCTATACGTGAGTATGATTTAAATCGGGGAGAATAACAGGATAATTCTAGTTTACCTGAGTTTAATCTCCTCCAGGGGTCACATAAATTCAAATCTTTTACATATTGTAACAGCTTCTTCCTACTTTGTATATGAGAGGAGTCCACCCCAGTTGACCGGTCCAATTTAGGGTCTAAGGTACAATTGAAATCACCTGCTATAAGAGCCTTCCCTGAAAGAGAGGATATCAATAAAAATAAATTTTCAAAGAATTTGGGATTATCATCGTTTGGGGCATATATGTTAATTATGTTTATCTTTTCATTTATCAATGTACCCTGGACAATCAGGTACCTACCCCCTGTGTCACGGATGACGTTGTCCACTTTAAAGGGTACCGATTTATGAATCAGGATCATCACTCCGCGGGTGTGTGATAAGTAGGAGGCTGAAATTACTTGCCCTGGCCATCTCCTTTTTACCTTTATCACTTCATCTGACAGTAAATGGGTTTCTTGGAGACATACAACTAATGATTTCATTTGTTTAACCCTACTGAGTACTTGCTTTATTTTAGCCAGTTTCACCAATCCTCTAACATTCCAGGATGTAAACTTCAAATTTACATTAGTAGACATATAAAATAAAGGCAAGTATGAGCACTTTCAACCAGGGCATATGTCTAATAGGAAGGAATGATGTAAACCGTAATCTCGTTCTTAAAACAACTGGACTGTATGTCGTTATCCCAAGCTTCAAAATAAAATATAAATGTATAACCCCTAAAATAATCCCAGAATCTCCCCAAATGAGACGGCGTATCTTCCCCGGTAACATTAAGAGCAAACTAGTCGCCCAACTGATCCACTGAAAAACGAGGAGCAGTTATGAACTGAGAATCACACAATAAGCAACCCCCCCGTTCAGAATTGGCCATATGTAATAAGCGAACAAAATATATATAAACCATATGCGTATCTGTCTGATGTGTGGGATTAAAACCACGTCAGCGTATAGTGACAATCAGGTGCAGCCCTGGAAAACATCATTACCACGTGCATGAAACAGACAGTACCTTTCCCTAGCAGATGAAAAACACAGATCTAGTTGAATGTTCAGTCACTGACAGTGGTCATCCCATTGTAATCCGGCTAGCCGTGGTCAACCTGCTAGGTTTCCAGTTCTTTGATGAACGACTCCACACCTGCAGGATCAGCAAACACGCAAGGTTTCCCTTTGTGGAGCAGCCTGAGTTTAGCAGGGTAAATGATGCCGTAGTCTATCTTCAGGTCCCGTAGTCGTTGTTTCACAACGTCAAAGCGCTTTCTTTTCTTGTGCAGCTCAGTGGAGATGTCTTGAAAAAACATGACATGGTGGCCTTCATACATGATCTTGCTCTTCTTTCTAGCTGCTTGCATGACTCGGATCTTGTCGTGGAAGTTTCAAAACTTCATTATCATGACTCGCGGAGCAGAGGATTGTGGCGCACCTGGTAGTCTATGCGCTCTCTCGATAACCAGCTGGGCAGGGAAGGTCCCGGGTCCCAGGACGTTGGGCTCCTGTTTTCCAAGTCATCCACCTTGGAGGTGAGCTCAGACACCTGCTTCTCTAGTTTTGCGATTTTGGTTTTCTCACCAACAATATCATCCTCTATGTCACCAATACGATCCTCTGCTTGTTCCAGTCTCCCTGCAAAGTCCTTAAAGTCCGACTTGATCTCATTTATTGCAGTCAGAACTCCGTCAACTTTGGAGCCAAAGTCGTTTTTCAGGGCTGCAATTGCCTCTAAAATCCCCGCGGCTCCAGGAGTTTGCACATCGCTAGTTAGCATGCTAGTATCTTCCCCTTTTTCCTCGGGTCGGTCGGTCTTATTCTGAGCCTTTTTCTGGTAGCACGAGGTAGTTTTAGATTGTTTGGTCGACATGTCTCAGGTTACAGATACACTTAACTTTAGGTTGATGAAGGAGTGCGTTCACTTTTAACTCAGGATAATTAAATTTAGCCGATTCCTACAGAGAGCTCGAAAATGCGACCGCTCAGCTCCGCGCCATAGCCACCAGCCCTGAGCATCCCACCTTCATGGGCAAGTAACAAATGATATCACTGGTTATTTTTTGGGACATTATGTACTGGTGCACATAGTTTAGGTAGAGGGGTGCCTGACTAAGAGATAAAGATAAAGATAAGTGATGCAAGCATTAATCCCGTGGTGCAAAGGATTAAATAGAAAGAGAGGGCAAGTCAGGACACAAAGAATGAGCTCAAGGCTAACACTGATCAAACTGTAGGAAGGTACATGCTTGTTCCACGGGATGACCTGGGGGGACCACAGCAGCCCTCTGTTTCACAGAACAGTTCAATGCATTTTCTCAGGTTTCTCTTAATGATTACCTAGTTTGAATTAGTGTAAATTTCTAGGTTTAATGTGTGAAATTTGAGGTATGTATTTTTATGGTTGATCAATGCACTCGGTTGTCTGACAGCTCACCTTCTTGCAAGAATACATTAAAATATAAAAGACACTCTGGTCGGATCAATTCTCTTTATTTTCCAGTACAGACAAAATATATTTTTTCAACAACACTTACACACAGCCAAGACAACCCCACAACATCCAGAGACTTGAGGTACTCAGGGCAGGATCTCATCCACCCCCTTGCCCTTACCGGCCACCGAGAGAGCTTGCGAACTACCTCAGTGACTTCTGCTTGGGTGATGGACGAGTCTACCTCAGAGTTCCCAGTTCCTCCTGAGCTTCCTCAGTGTCGGTGGGAGTTGAGAGAGATCCTTGAACCTTCACCGAGTATCCTCTGCTTCCTCGACAATCAGTCACCTTGAATTATTCCTTCCACCGCTGCAGAGTCCTTGTCACCTGCTTCCTTCCACCGCAGAGTACTGCTCCCCCTTCTGAGGCGCCAGATGGTTTCTTCAAGGCCGATCGATAGTCGGTTCCACACGATAGCCCACAGGCCAACATGGCCCGATAGGACTCCTTTGTTTGAGGGTTGCCGCCATGACAGGCACCAGAGGCCACATGCGCCCGACAACTTCGAACTGCCTTGTTTGAGGTTGCATACCCGAATGGAGACAGAGAACATGGTCCAAGTCCAACTCGACCAATGAACTGCCGCGTTGACAAGGACTGGGCCCGAGACAGAGAACATGGACTCCTAGAAGCCACTCCAGGTGGGAATGTCTGTGAAAGCTAGATGACCCTCGGAATCCTTCTTCGGAGGTGGGAGTTGAAGACCTCCCTGACAGAGGGCTCGGCCAGACCTTCCCAACAGACCCTCACAATACGTTTGGGTCTGCCAAGGTCTCTTCCGGAGGTGGGAGTTGAAACAGACTCCTCTGCCAGCGGAGATCCAACTCACCACCAGTTGATCAGTTGAGGGCTCGGAACAGTTCCCAACAGACCCTTTGGGTCTGCCAGGTCTGTCCAACTTGACAACTCAGACTCCAACCGCTCCAGACGGATCCAACTCACCACCAGTGGTGATCCAGGTCTGCCAGCTCAACTTGACTCACCAGTGGATCCAACTCACCACCAGTTGATCAGATGAAACAACAACCCCTCAGTTTACCCGACTTAGTGTCCAAGACATGTCCAATGGCTACGGCCGGAGATCAGATGAAACAACAACAAAGTCACTCATCGACCTCTGGCCTAGGGTGTCCTGGTGCCCATTGCCACGTGCCTTATGCTCGAACATGGTGTTCATTATGGTGTTCATTATGGACAAGCTGTGACTATCACAGAAGTCCAATAACAGAACACCTCTTCAGATCAGAATTGGGGAGGCCGTTCCTCCCGAATCATGCCCCTCCAGGTATCACTGTCGGTGCCCACTAACCCTAACCCCTAACCCTAACCCCTAACCCTGATATTTCCAAAGAGTTTTCACTTTAAAGAGTTTCTGATTTATCGTGTAAAGTTCAGTTTTATTGAGATTATAAAAACTGATGACAGGAAACACTTTGTTCTGTTTCAACTGTGAAAAACGTTTATTAAAGCTTTTCAGTTAAAAACATTTGGCATCCATCATTCTGCAAAAGAAACGGAGAGGCAAAGAAATAAGAAGCACCAAGTTTGAACATAAACAACCCGAAAAGTGATTTTAACCTTTACAGTGACACATTTACACATTTAAACTGACATCAATGTTGACAGTCAACAAGAGCTGCGAGTCATCAGATCCTCTGAGCCTCTCCTCAGCAGGACTTACTGTCAGACTGACGACGGAAGAAGCTCAGTGACTCTGATGAGAGATGAACTTGTGGAAAAAGTGAGTTTGTGTTTGCAGAGAGGAGTCTGAGGTTTTCTCATTTTCTTCATCGCAGTCAGTTTGATCACAGCAGCACCTGGTGGACGTCAGAGGAACTGCAGCTTTAGCTCTGAGGCCCAAATCAACAAAGAAATCTAATAAAAACTCAACATCCAATGTGAGTAGAAAATGAAGCAAACACCACACATGAGCCTTAAAGTGAATAAATAAAGAACATAAATCAACTTTAACCCTGCACAGAATCAGACTGAACCCTGTAGAGCCGCCGATAAAAAGCATCATTTTCATTAAAGGGTCAGTTCACCAAAATCAAAGTGACTCACAAAGAAAAGTGACTCGGTTTCAGCATCAGTTTCTCTTCATGTGATGTTTCATCCTGCCAGTCTGCTGCCATGTCTTTTTAAATGGGGAGTTTCTCGCACACTTATTCATTAAAAAAGTATTTTTAGGAAAAATCAAATAAAAACAGACTTTTGGTGATTGAAGTGTCTGATAACATTAAAATGAACACTGATATATGAGAATGATAAAATAACATCTTTAAATAATAAGTTGAGTTTGAATAATTCACTGGCCCATATTTACTCCATTAACTCTTTCTGTGTGTTTAATATTAAAGACTTCGGGGCTCCATGTTAAGACCTTTGAACCCGTTCAGATGGATCAACAGTCACAGCAGCATGTCTGTAGCTCTGTCCAATCAGGAGCAACCAACTACGTCAACAGGAAGTCAGTGCAGCGTCACAAAACCTGAAGGATGAATGTTTTTAATGTAGGTTTTATTTCTGTCTGCAGCCAGTTCGAGAGCGTTTCTGTTCTGTTTCTATTGTTGCTGCTGACAGAGTGCAAACTGATGAGTCTCCACATTTTGTACAGAAAATCCTTTAAAAGGAGAAACATGTGAAAACTTGTTAACATTTTTCACTGAACAGAAACTCCATCAGAGACACATCCGTCTGTTCATCCTGAAGATGAAAAAAGTCAGGTTCTACAGTCCACCAGCAGGCGGCAACAAAGATCAGGTGTTTTTTTTTTTACACCTTGTCTCTTGTGTTTCTGCTGTTTCATGTACAGTGTTCACGTTCATGTACATGAGTTACTGAGCTGTGATTGGACGATCATTGTTGGGGGTGGGGTTTTGTTTTCAGGTGACTCCGGTACTGACAGGTGAACAGGCTGATAGAAACAGCTGAACTTCAATCAGAAAAGCTGCTTGTTCACTCAGAGTTCAATGTTTGGTCCGCGGCCCCCCGGTCTCCCCTCGCACTCCCTGTGGAAGTCGCAGCCGTCCAGCAGGTGGCGGTAGGTGGCTCGAACATCCCGGTACAGCGGCGCGTCCTCATCCAGCCCCAGGAATCGAACCGGAGACTCGTTGATGAGCATCTGCAGCCGTGGGCCTCGCTGGCAGTCGTACAGGACGAAGAGCAGGTTGGCGGCGTACGGGACGATGAGACTGGTGCGGAAACTTCTACCTGTGAGACACGACAGGTGAGAAACAGCTTCTGAAGCAGGTTAAGTAATAATTGTTATCTGAACAAACGTGACCAACTGCGGCTGATTCACCTTCTTTAACGGAGACTGACGACATGAATTCATGAATAAATGTGATTCAAAGTCTGTCCTCGTCTCTGATTGGCTGTCAGGACAGAGGAGGGGCTTCGTACCGTGCTGTGCATGGTAGTTGCTGGCGGTGGGCGGAGTCTGGTCTTTGTAGAGTCCCAGCAGAGAGAGGAGGGGGAGGAGCGTCTCGGCATGACCCACCAGGATGGAGGCCGGCTCAGGTGACGCCTCCGTGGACCTGAAGGACACCAACAGTCCCAGAAACATCAAGAAAACCACCTGTCAGTCAGCGTCCTGTCCTCTGTGTCCCTTCAAATTAAGAGTCTGATTTAAAGTGGAGCGTCAGAGGACAGCAGGCGAGCTGACGGTGCATTTAAAATGACAAAACCCCAACGTAAAGCAACACAAACAAACTCAGCATCAGCTCTCTGTGGCAACTCAACCACAAAGAAACAGACTCCAAAAGCTCGTCGCTGCTGAAGTTTCCACTGAAAATCAGCTGAAGCTTGTTTGGTTTCCTGTGATGTCACTGACCTGCGGGGGCGTCCGGCTTTGTCGAGCGTCCTGAAGACGTGATGGAAGAGAGGACAGCTGGACAGACTGCTGATCGCGTGACCGTGAGAACGCTTCCAGTACTGTTTCAGGTCCGAAAGGTACTCCAACACCTGCAGAGAGCCGGCAGGTAGAACGCAACAAACATGAACCGCTACGGACACCAGAACTACACACTGTGTGAGATGTGTGATGTGTGTGACATGTGTGTGTGTATGACATGTGTGTGTATGACGTGTGTGTGTGTGTGTGTGTGTATGGCGTGTGTGTGTGTATGGCGTGTATGTGTGTGTGTGTATGTGGCGTTGTGTGTGTACGTGTGTGTGTGTGTGTGTGACGTGTGTGTGTGTATGGCGTGTGTGTGTGTGTGTGGCCTTGGCGCGTGTGTGTATGTGCGTGTGTGTATGGTGTGTATGGCGTGTATGGCGTGTGTGTGTGTGTGTGTGTGTGTGTGGCGTGTGTGTGTGTGGCGTGTGTGTGTGTGTGTGTGTGTGTGGCGTGTGTGTGTATGACGTGTGTGTGTGTGTGTGTGACGCGTGTGTGTATGGCGTGTGTGTATGGCGTGTGTGTGTGTGTGTGTGGCGTGTGTGTGTGACGTGTGTGTGTGTGTGTGTGTATGGCGTGTGTGTGACGTGTGTGTGTGTGGTGTGTGTGTGTGTGCGTGTGTGTGTGTGTGTGTATGGCGTGTGTGTATGACGTGTGTGTGTGTGGCGTGTGTGTGTGACGTGTGTGTGTGTGTGTGTATGGCGTGTGTGTGTGTGTGTGTGACGTGTGTGTGACATATGTGTGTGTATGACGTGTGTGTGACGTGTGTGTGGCGTGTGTATGGCGTGTGTGGCGTGTGTGTGTGTGTGTGTGTGTGTGTGTGTGTATGTGTGTGTGTGTGGCGTGTGTGTGTGTGCGTGTGTGTGTGTGGCGTGTGTGTATGGCGTGTGTGTGACGTGTGTGTGTGTGTGTGTATGGCGTGTGTATGGCGTATGTGTGTGTGTGTGTGACGTGCGTGTGTGTGTGTGTGTGTGTGTATGACGTGTGTGTGTGTGTGTGATGTGTGTATGGCGTGTGTGTATGTGTGTGTGTGTGTGTGTGAAGCGTGTGTGTGTGTGTGTGTGTGTGTGTGTGTGTGTATGACTGTGTGGGGCGACGTGTGTGTGTGTGTATGACGTATGTGTGTATGACGTGTGTGTGACGTGTGTGACGGACGTGTACGTGTGTGTGGATACGTGTGTGTGTGTGTGTGTGACGTGTGACGTGTATGACGGTGTGACGTGTGTGACGTGTATGTGTGTGTACGTGTGTGTGTGTGACGTGGACGACGTGTGGACGTGTGTATGACATGGTACGTGTGTGTGTGTGTGTGTGTGTATGACGTGTGTGTGTGTGTGTGTGTACGTGTGTGTGTGTGTGACGTGCGTGTATGACGTGTATGTACACACTGTGTGTTGTGTGTTTGTACCTTTGCGTCTTCCTCGTCAAACAGGAAACACCATGGAGAGTGAAGAGACCTGATCGAGAGTTCGTAGGAACACAAGAAGAACGCAGCTTCAACCAGATCTACGGCAGACACAGAGGGACAAACTTCAGTCCAAACTCACTCCCACACATCAGAAGTGAAGCTGCTGACAGTCGAGCTTCAACACAACACGTTCGCTCGAATTTATTTAAAGAAGAAACGAGTAGCCATTGCTTAAAAGGAGAGAGGGACATAAAGCTGATAAATAGTAGTAATAGTTTTTAGACTGTGTGAACCTTGTTACAGTGGAAGCTGCTGGTTTTATTTAGATTTAAGTATTATTATTACTTATAATTTATCATTAGGATTGATAAATATTCTGAAAAGTAAAAGTTTCTAGAAAACAATAAAACATTTCAAGAAAAAACAGGTAAGAAGTAAAACGACTTTAGGATAATGTTGGAAAGTTTTAAACCATCATTGTGAGGACATTTCTGAGGACAGTTTGAAGGTTCAGGAGACGTTTTACATCAACGAGGGTCCTCACAAGTACATAAAGACAAACGTGTGTCTGACCCGGGGCGAGGCGGTGTTGAGGAAGGCCCAGCCTCTCGGCCACCCTCCTCCTCACTCCCTCCATCTCCTCCCCGTGTTTGAACTTCTCCACCTCCAGCAGCGCCGTGCGGTTGTTCTCCACTCCCTCCACGTAACCACGGCAACGCTCGAAGAAACGCATCAGCTCGTCGTCCACCTGGTGGCTGTACTGCACCTCTGCAGGGAGAGAGACATGTTTACTACGTTTCCCAGAGTGCTGTTCGGCAGAGAAAGTGGAGGTGGGGAAGAGACAGAGGTGAGCACAATGCATGCTGGGTAGAAGTGTGTGTGATTCACTGCTGGTTCACTGTGATGTCACGCTGACATCAGCAACGAGGAGAAAAGAAGAAAAGTCGAGTGACCAACATTTAAAACGATCAAATGCAAATAATGAAAGGATCAATAACAAACACACTAATCCTACACCTGGTCTCTGCTGGTTCTGTTCTGGTTCACCTGGTCTCTGCTGGTTCTGTTCTGGTTCACCTGGTCTCTGCTGGTTCTGTTCTGGTTCACCTGGTCTATCACGGTTCACCCGGTCTGTGCTGGTGTACCTGGTTCACCTGGTCTCCAGAGCTGCTGCAGACCCTCCTGAAAGGCCTCCACGCTGCTCACACAGCGGTGCTTGGAGCTGGTTCTGAAGCTGATCCTGTTCCGGTTCTGCTCGGACAGGAGGGACGGCAGCAGGCCGGCCAGCCGCGCGGCCAGCCGGCGCAGGTCCTCCCGGCCCTTCATCACCAGCTGCCCTGAGGAGGTTACGGATCAGTACTGTGATATTTCGGTACTTTAGCAGGAGTCCTGAGTTACTCACCGTCCATGTCGTCGGTGTACCACATCTCCCAGCCGCTCTGGAGCTCCTGCAGCCAGCCGGGGGAGCCGGAGACTCTGGCAGCCTCGGTCCGGACCAGCTCGCTCAGTTTGCGGATCCTGCGGATGTTCTTGACCGTCGGGTACCGGCTGCCGTGCCGGATGACGGCGGTCAGGTGCACCGGGGAGCAGCGCTCGGCGGCCGGAGGCTTTAAGACGGAGCTGTTGGCGGAGCCGCCGTCGTGCAGCAGCCGCAGGTTCGAGTCCTCGTAGCGGGTCTTTGTCCCGAAGTGAGCGGCGATGTGCGGGATGTCCGAGCCCCGCAGAGAGCAGCAGGTCCGGCGGGTCAGAGCCAGGCTGAGGGCTGCCAGCAGCACGCTGCTCCGGGCCGGACACAACATGACTGCTTCGGGTTAGATCTGTGTTTGTGTGCGGCCCCTGAACTTCCCCGCCTTTGTTTGCTTTGTTGATGTTCCGGGTTCATCTGACCTTTGACCTCGCTGCCGTGCGGCTGCGCAGCGGACGAACAAAAACATTCCCAGAGTTTTTAAATCAACGATTTCTCTAAAAATGCAACTTAAACATTACGCTTTTATGGTTATGTTATAGTTACTGTTGTACTTTGACTACATAAAATGAATGATTCTACGGTTTGACTTCATTTAGCTTCAAAAACCCGAAACAGCTAACTTCCGGTAAAGAACCCGCTTCCGTTCATTTGGATTCAAAATAAAAGCCGAAAAAGAAAAACAAAAATGAAATGACATTTGCATTTATAACTGATAATGCTGAAGGCTGCATGTGTTGTTCCTACAAAGAGCTCTGTGATTTACTGTTTTACTTTAATTTTGATGGTAATTGAAAATAAAAATTAAAAGATGTTGCTTTACCAAAGAAAAGCAGTTGTACAGAGTTGTAATGATTTCTTTTCTGTCCTGAGTTGTGTCTGCAGGTATCACTCTCAGACAGAATCAGTCTGATGTCACCTGTTCATCACTGCGGCCAGGTGAGAGGTTAAACTGCTGCAGGTCAGAAACACTTTGAGCTGCTGTGTGACGCTGTCAGCTGATAATAAGAGCACTCAGATCTCTTTTTTTTCCAGCACAACATCTACTCTATGATTTGACAATAATTTTTTTCACTTTGACAAACTGAACCGGAAGAACTATTTTCTGTTGGTGCTGCTGTGAACATGATCTGTGATTTTAGCTGGTTAAAGACAAACGCCTGAGTGCTGGACGGGATTCAGGTCCATCATGAGACAATCCAGACAGAAAGAGACAGAGACAAAGTGAAGACATAAGATCAGCTCTCTGCTCAGATTATCATTTATTGTCATTGTACAGCAGATAATGATTCAAAAATCCAGATTGATGAACTCGAGTTTTCATCTTGTGTTTCCTGTTGTTGTTGTTCCTGTTGTGTTTTGTTTGTCTCTGTTGTGTGATGATATGACGTGATGTGAAAAGGAATTTTCCTCCTGGGACAAAAAGTGGAACTAACTAACCTTAAGGAACATCGCAGCACATAAAACTATTTAATCTGGTTTGATTTAACCAGGCTGGTTAAATAATGTCAGGCGTGACCGCGGCTGCCAGTGAATGTGATAAGATAAGATCCTTTATTGATCCCACGGTGGGGAAATTTCACCGTTACAGCAGCTCAAACACAATTTAAAGGAGACATTAAATAATAGAGACAAAATAAACAAAAAAACAAAAAACAATATGTACAATAAATAGTAAATAGTAATAATAAGAGAGAAAAGAAAGGAAACAGTATTTATATACACAGCCTCACCCAGTTAGATGTGCAGTGGTGAGGTGTTATTGCACAGGTGAATATGGATATGTAGCAGATATGAATTAACAGTATAAGTAAATGAGTGGAATGAAAAAAGACATGTGTAAACATCAGTAAACATCAGTCGAACTGTGATATGAAAGTTTTTTGTTGCCATGACAAAATTACAGTGCAGCAGTGATATTTCTGCAGGCTGGTCTGAACTGAATGTCCCTCCTTGTATGAATTTTAAAATTTGTCAAAAAGTCCTTAAACTGTTCCTTATTATTATTATTATTATTCTTGATAATAATAAGGACTAATAAGGATTATTTGATACTTTTATGCTTATTAAATGTATCAATTATTGAACCATCAATTGATTAATTTCACTTTATGGAAAAAATAGAGAATAAATAGAATAAAAGTGCCAACCAATAATTCAAAGTCATTTTTATGTTTTAAAATATTTATAGTAATAAAAATGGACTTAGAATAAAGTTAAAGAGTTTGATTTTAAATCAAAAGTCAGTAAAATGTCAGACAGGATATAATGATATAATCAGTATATAAATATAAATATATAGAGTAAAGTAAAATATAAACGATTCATTCATGTTATTATTTTTTTTAATTTAAAGAGACACGCTGATAATGTTTCAGTATAAACCTTTTTTTATTAATACTTCCATCCATTCATTATCTATACCTGCTTATCCTGACACACAGGGTCACAGGGTCACTGGAGCCTATCTCAGCTATCTTTGGCAAGGCGAGGCAGGCGGGGTACACCCTGGACTGGACGCTGGAGTCAGTCAGCAGCACAGGCTGACATAGAAAAACAGACAAACCACTCACATTCACACCGAGGGGCAATTTAGAGTCGCCAATTAACCTGCATGTGTTTGGATTGTGGGAGGAAGCTGGAGTACCCAGAGAGAACCCACACAGGCACAGGGAGAACATGCAAACTCCACACAGAAGGGCCCGTCAGCCGGGGATTGAACCCAGGACTGTCTTGCTGTGAGGTGACAGTGCTAACCACCACACCGCTGATTATTAAAATAAACAGACTTGTTCACTTTGTGTAAATATTACAGTTCAGTCCATTAACCAGGAAACGAAGAGAGACGAGGTTTCATCAGTTTTAATTGTATAAAGCGAGAAATCAATCTGTGAGAAAAATGTATTGATGAAACGTGAAGCCTTTGAGTTTCCACCGGGGGGCGACATCACCTCCTTCAACACGTGACAGCTTCATGTTTCAGCCCTGATCTCAGAAATAAAAACAAAAAAACAGTTTGTTTCACTGATTGATCTCAGATCAGTTTATTTTAGTGATTTATCAGAAAAGAATAAAACAATTAAAAGTCGTCACGTGACACGTGACAGACAGACAGGCAGGCTTCTCATGAATCCTGGTCCAGGTCTTGGTCCTGTTCTTGGTCTCATTTTTGGTACCCACCTTGGTCTTGGTCTTGGTCCAGGTCCTTATCCTTATCCCAGTCCTGGTCCTGGTCCTGGTCCTTGTCATGCTCCTGGTAAATTCTGGTTATGATCCTGGTCCAGATGCTGTTCCTGGTCCTGATCCAGCTCCTAGCCCTGATCCTGATATTAAAACTGACCCTGGTCCTGGTCCCGGTCCAGATTCTCATCCTGGTTCTGGTCCCGTTCCTGGTCCTGGTTCTTGTCCTTGCTGCCTCTCAGGATATAAATAGACCGGCTAGGGGCTGTGAGACGTGGATTCTGTCAGACCAGTTTGTCTGGGGAACTTCTTTTCTGACACCCAACACCTGAGGCAGGCCTGTGGTCCCCACAGCTGGCCCCACTCGGCCCAGCTCAGGGAGGTGTTGGTGCAGTGAATGTAGCGCTCCCTGTCAGTCTGCACGTGTTGTTCATGTTATAAAAGAGGGAGCACTTGTTGGAGGCTGAGCAGACGCCTGACTGACCCCAGAGGACAGAGGGTCTTCAAACCAAGTGCTCCTGTGGATCTGGGTGCGCTTGGTTAATATCTCATCACCTCCAGATTTCCACAGAGGTCTGTTAATGATTGAGGGTCCGCCGGTGACTGATTGACCGGAGCAGCTTTTTAAGATTCAGAGACGGACTGAAGTCAGCTGGCAGACTCTACTGTCTGTCTGTACTGTCTGTACTGTCTGTTTCTACTGTCTGTCTCTATTGTCTCTACTGTCTCCTGATTCAGAGGACAGACAGACTGATTCAGAGGTTTTTACAGTCTGAACTCTGTTTTCTTTACTGTTATTGAATCCTTTTGGACTTCACCTTCATTTATTCATCCTTGACATTCTACTCAAAGTTTCTATTTGTCCTCCATCCTGCCGGTGGAGGGGGTGTGGCCTCTGACTCCACCTGGACACCTGAAAGAGTCGGCCTGCAGAGACACAGAGCTTTCAGTCAGATCCTTTCATCACAGTCAGCACAGGACGCATCAGCAACACAAACTCAGCACCTGCTGGACTGTGTGGGACTGGACCGCCTCGGGATCCGGATCAGAGACCAGCTGAGGGGGGTCGGGTCCAGTCTGTAGCAATGGCTGATGGGAAGCGGCAGGTCGGTGTGGTGTCACCTCTGGATGGAGGATGGGGCTGGGTGATCGTCGGCTGCTGCTTCATGGTGACGGTCTGCACCCGAGCGGTGACCAGGTAACACACACACACATTTCTGATTATTGTCTGTTCTGGATGTGGATCAATAAATCAATAATCAGTGGCAAATAACCAGGCTGGCACTTTGTCCCGACTAAAGCATCTCAACAGCTGCTGGATGGACTGATGAAGAAGATCCTCTGACATCAATTAGTGCAGAAGTTACAAAGTATGAACAGAAGATCATAAGATCATTTTCTATCACACAAAGTAAAACAGTGTGTTCAGTCTTATATGAATATAAACACACATATAATATATATATATATATATATATATATATATATATATATATATATATATATATATATATATATATATATATATATATACATATATATATATACATACATATATATATATATATATATACATATATATATGTGTATATATATATATATATATATATATACATATACACACACACTGATGGCAGCTTTAAACTCTGAACAGAAGGACAGAATGAGGCATTGTGTTTTGTGTTGTTGTGTGTGTGTGTGTGTTTGTGTGTTTGGATGTGGACTGTAAAGACGAGTCAGACAGGTTTAAACAGATCCACATTAACAGAAATCTGATCCTTTACTGGTGTGAAGGATAAAAACCTGCAGCAGGACATTCCTGTATAAAGACTGTAAGCTCTGTAACAGTCACCTCAGAACACATACATGTAAACATGTACATCTAAAAACGTACATATAAACATGTTTATATAAATGTGTATATAAACACGTACATCTATATTTACAGCTACATCTTCATCTAAACATTTGGCAGCTCAGTAGGTCAGACAGTCTACGAATAGTTAAAGTCAGAGTGTTGTTTGTTTCCATGCAGCTTGTTTTACTAACGTGAAGACGAGAGCGAGCGTCTGTTTCTGTCAACACCACACACCACACACACACACACACACACGACACACACATACACAGGTTGTCTTACAGCTAATGGTCAACAACATACTTAAAGGTCCTGTACTTAAGTAACAGCAGGATTCAGTATTCAGTGTGTAAAAGTACTGAGTAGTCAGTATTAAAGTATTTTGTTCTGATTTACTGCTTCCAACCTGTAAGAGATGAATATTTGATCATTTCTTCATCTTCTCTGACAGTAAATTTTTTTGACAGAAAAAAATATTGACAGAATATTTTTCTGACGACATGTTGCACTCTGAGGAGCTGTGACAGACACAAACTTTATTCACACACTAAAACATCCAAAACATTAATTTCTACTGAAACCTTTGATTGTTTCAGTCAGACACACAGAAGGTCATCAAACATTTTATCATCAAAATGATCAGAGACTTCATATGAATAATGAGAATAACAGTTGGTGGCAGCTCTAATTTTGTTCTGTGATGTGTCGTGTTTCAAGTCCTGTGGATGTTGTTACCGATGTTAAACACATCTAATAAGCTTCCATAGTTTCCTGACTGAAATATAACACGTCAGCTTGGTTTCCTGTGTGCTGTAAAGGGACAGTTCACACAATGAACTGCTCGACCTGACGGTGCGTGTGTGTGTGTGTGTGTTCACTAACCAGCTGTGATACATTAAGTGAAGCTCTGAAGGTCTCACTCTGAGACTCTGACACCTGAACAAACAGCAGTTTCTCGGTCTTACATCACTTCAGATGTTCCTGCAGCTGACGGTGCGTTCAGGAGCTCCTCAAACAGTCCGAAACATCAGAAACAGAAACATCACAGCTCCCTTTGATTTCACTGGCAACGTTTACAGGTCTTTCTCAGAAAAACCTCCACATTCATGAGTGTGAAGACATCTTTATTAAAAGGAAAATAAAATCATGAATATGAATAGAAACACGGGGAGAAACAGACCAAAGGCTCATTTTATTTTAGTAATAATATGAGGCATTAGAGAGTTTATGCACTCAGTCAAATATTCAGAACAAACACTGGTTAAAATAGAAATATTCTTTTTCATTTGTACATGAAGATCTGTACAGCTAGCTGTTTCCCCTTGTTTCCAGTCTTTATGCTAAGCTAAGCTAACCAGCTGCTGGGTGGACGTTCAACTCTCTGACAGGAAGTGAAGAAACAGGTCTACTGCTGCAACTCTGGTCTGACCATCCCGACACTCAGGGACACAGAGAGAGGCTGCCTCGCTTTGTGACCTTTGACCTTCAGCGGCTCCTCCTGTACTGACCTTTGACACACATTTCCTCTTCACAGTTTACACTCACACTCTTTAAATCCAGACTACACGGCCATTCTCTTCCTGACACATGATCATCCCACAATGCATTGCTTAAAGTTTAATAACAAAGAGCGGTGAGACAAAAAACAGTGATTACATGTGCGTTCGAGGTGGTTACATAAGACGAGACGGATAACAGCCGAAACTGTCTTTACACATTACATAACACACACACTGTGCACTGACCTCCTGTGATGCTGACTCAGCGCTGATATGAGGTAACATCAACATGACCAGAACAGGCTGCTTTTTCTGTTTGACTGATAATTGATCACTGATCCCTGATTGATCGGTGCTGTTACTTCCTGTGTGTGTCTGCAGGTGTGTCTCAATCTTCTTTGTGGAGTTTCAGGCTCACTTTGGAGCTGACTACTCTGCGACAGCCTGGATCCACAGCCTGGTGGACTGCACCACCATGCTCTGTGGTCAGTACTGCAGCTGCACCGATGGATGAGCCGGATCAATAATTAGATGCCTGGACTGACTGTGTGTGTGTGTGTGCAGCTCCCGTCGGCAGCCTGGTTGGTAACCGTTGGTCCTGCAGGGTGGCCGTGATGCTCGGTGGGCTCCTCTCCTCCTGCGGGCTCCTCCTCAGCTCCTTCAGCACCAGCCTGGAGCTCCTCTACCTCAGCATGGGAGTCCTGACAGGTCCTGATAAACCGAACTGTCAAAGATCGAAGCAAACAGCGCCACCTTGTGGCCATTTATAACCATCTGACGGTTTAAGTTAAATCTGAGGACAGAGGCTCTGACTGATTCTGCCTTTATCTCATCACTGATTTTGTGCCACTTTAAATTCTTTTTGTTAAAGAAGTTTTCACAAATTGAATCCAATCCTCACCTAATTATCTTATGAGTTTGTTTTTTTGCACGCTGTGGTTCAATAACTGGTCACCATTCCTGTGGTCTGTTTCATCTCTGTAAAGTCTTGAACACACTAAAATAGTTCTAAATGTCTTTTCAGGAAGTTTCCTTACTTACAAGTGTCCTCATATTTCAAAATGTCCTCCCTCTCCAGGTGTGGGCTTCGCTCTCTGTTACACCCCGGCCGTCGCCATGGTCGGCTGTTACTTCCACCGGAGGAAGGCGCTGGCTTATGGCATCGCCATGTCGGGCAGTGGGATCGGCACCTTCGTGTTGGCGCCGGCGGTGCAGCTGCTCATCGAGCTGTACTCGTGGAGGGGGGCGCTGCTCGTCCTCAGCGCCTTAGTCGCCAACCTGTGCGTCTGTGGGGCGCTGCTCCGACCAATCACGCTGCAGGAGGATGAGCAGGAGGCGGAGCGTGAGACGGGGGAGGAGACACTTGGTGAGGAGCAGATCACAACACACTTATTAGTACTGGGAGTACGGTCAGCCGTCAGCAGCAGTCGAAGGACACCACAAGTTCTCCTGGTGGTACCATCACAAAGTACATCATGGCTCCTCCCTCACACCCCAGTAACCGTCTAACAACAGGAAACCACCCCGAACATCTTTATCATCTTTCCAACAACCTGGAACGTTCTGTCACAACTGCAGACACCATCAGCTAAAACCTTCACAACTGTTTTCCACTGAAAGAGCAAAAGCACCAAAAACCACAGTGACATCTGTAAACACGCCACTGCTATCAAGCTAGCGACACTTATTATTGACTCACACAGGAAACACTTAAGGTTTTAGTGTTCATTTGATGGATACCGAACAATTAGCAACATCTCATTAAAACTTTAAAAGTCAAGTGATGAAAAGTGAGGAACCAACAAACTAAGTTTCCACTGAACGTCTGTATATTTATAGAATTTATAGTTATTTTCTCTGATTGTGTCTGTCACTTGTCGTGCAGAATTTCTTAAAAATACTCAATATTGGGTAAATAATGTGCATTGTACTTCTTGATGCATATGACGCCTCTTTGTGGCCATTTTTTAAAACATTTTACATGTTGACTTATAACTCCTGAACTTTGAGTGAAATTCTTCATTCCCAGATTCTCCATCTCAAGAGAGATCTAATAGAAAAAAAATACAGATTTAAAGTAGAGGTGGTGTCAGCTCTCTCTGCAACAGAAGGACTGAAATTGATAAGTTCCACAAGCATAAAAAATTAAAACAAATTTCCCAAACAGAGAATCTCATCATCATCTCTCTGTCTTCTGATGCAGGTACCGTCTCACCGCAGGACGCCGAGCTTGCAGTGAAACTTGCTAAAGAATCGAAGGATGGCTTTTTATCATCGGGAAAGTCGTCGTCGCCTTCATCTTTGTTGTCACTGCCCCTGCCTCTGCTGTCAGGAAACCCCGCCCCTCAGCTGCAGAGGAGGCAGTGCTTCAGTTCCTGCTTCCTGTCCAGCAAAGAGTACCGCTTCCTGCTGCTGCCGAACTTCCTGGGCCTGGCGGTGTCCTTCCTGTTCCTGGCCAGTGGCTGCAGCCTCCCCTTCGTCTACCTGGTGCCCTACGCTCTGAGTGTCGATGTCAGCCACCAGCAGGCCGCCTTCCTCATGTCTATCCTGGGAGTCATCGACATCGTGGGGAACATCACCTTCGGCTGGCTGACGGACAGAAGGTACGACGAGTGAGAGCATCTTCACTGAGTGAAACTCAAAGAAAAGTTTTTAACATCCTGTGTCTGAACAAGACAGTTCAAATAGTGACTTTGACAACTTTCCAAAATAGACAATGTTTGCAGCGTCCTTTTATTTTAAAAAGTCCCTGCAGTGATGTGGAGAAAGTACCAGTTCAGATTTTCATCAGATGGTCTGTCTCATGTTACCGTCAGGACAGAGACAGTCTGAATGAAAATGACTGAAGGTTCCTTCTTCTGCTTTAATGTGAAGAAAACAGCAGATCAGTGTGGTGTTACGCACGGCACTTTGACAGGCAGGTGGACCCAAATGCAGGACAGAATGCAGACGTTGATCTTTACGAGACTTTAATAATAAAACTTACACAGAAGTTTCTTTGTAGCAGAGTTCTTGAGTTTTGCTGAGGCTAGATCTAGATACATACAAGGACAAGACTATGACATGACACATGGTAGTATTGGTGACAATCTCGCGACGAGACAAGGGAGACGCGGACTATATATACACACATGAGGTAATGGGAAACAGGTGGAAACAATCAGGGCGGGGCAGACAATCAGACAAGGCAGGAAACACAATGGCAGGAAGTCAAGGGATCCTGAAACATGAGGGAGAGTTAGATTTCAAAATAAAACATGACACGCCAGAACAAGGAAACAGAAACATGACAGACATGGAAACTTAACATGACGCAACGTAACAGAAACAGAAAACAGACATGACCTTCAAACCAATTAAATACACTGAACACAAGACCTATAAAACATGAAACACTAGACCGACCAGAAACAGAAACCTGACAACATGCATGACAAGACAAAACAGAATAAGAAACATGACAAACATGAAAACCTGACATTGACAAGACATAACCTGACATGAAAAAACACAAGAAACACAGGACACCAGAAAACACAACAGGCCAATAACAGGCCTATAACCCAAAGTCTATGAAAAACTATGGACTGTGAGGCGGCCGGTGACGGCAGCGAAGACATGGACACTGTGGTGGCCAGCGGCGGCGATGACCCTCTGGTGACCGACAATGGCGGTAAAGACGTGGACACTGGTGGCCGGCGACGGCGGCTGTAACCCTCCGGTGACGGCGAAACCCCTTTGGGTGACTGGTGATGGCTATGGTGACATGGAAACTCTGGCGGCCGGCGGCGTCGGCGAAGACCCTCTGGCGGCCAGCGGTGTCGGCGAAGGCGAATTTCCCCTGGCGACCGGCGAACCTTCTCCGGTGGCCAGCGATGGAGGCGGAGACGATGACATGAACCCTCTGGCGGCCAGTGGCGACGGCGAAGACGAAAACAGGAACCCTCCGGCGGCCGACGCAGAGACAGAACCCCTTGGGAGGCCGACGGCGGTGAAGGCGAAAAGACGATGACAGGAACCCTCCGGCGGCCGGCACGACGGAGGCGATGACGAGGACAGGAACCTTCCGATGTCCGACGGCGACGAAGGCGAAGACTATGACAAGAACCTTCCGGCGGCCGACGGCGGAGGGCGAAGACAAAGACCGGAACCCTCCGGCGGTCGACGACGAGGACCGGAACCCTCCGGTGGTCGACGACGTAGGGCAGAACCCTTCGGGAGACTGGCGGCGACGAAGCCCCTCAGGCGGCCGGCGACGAAGGCGAACCTTCTCTGGTGGCCGGCGACGGCGAACCCCCTCAGGTAGTGTGTCGGCGAGGAAGGCCGACAGAGACCCACAGGGGTCGGGCAGAGCGCCGGCAGAGAAGGCCAACAGGGCGCTCCGACACATAGTCTCTGGAACTGTGACACTGGGAACTGTAGCACTGGGAACTGTGGCAAAGGTAATCTTGGCCTCTGGGACTGTGGAGCTGGGAATCTCGGCCTCCGGCTCCTTCTCTGGCTCTGGGGCGCTGGCTAGCGAGGACTCTGTCTCTGGCTCGGCGGCGCTGGGAACACTAGGGTGACTGAATGACCACCGACGCCCTCCTCGTCGGCCTCCCCGAGACCCTGGGAAAATTGCCAGGCGAGTTCCCCACCAAGGACTTCGTTGAGGCGCATCTTCTTCTTCTGTGGTGCTTTACTGAATCAGCTGTTAGTTAGTTACTTAGTTAGTTAGGTAGGTAGTTAGTTAATTCAACACAACCAGAGTTTCAAATTTGAAGAAAACTTTAGTGATGTCCTGACGTTTACAGGAAGTTTGAGCTGCTTTGGACAATAAAAGCTGGTGGTATGTTCAGGATGTTTGTTTGATCTCCTGCAGTTTCAGTAGAGAGGTTTTTCTCCCCGTCTCTCAGGCGTTTGAAGCCTTACCGTCTGGCCTGTTATGTCTTCTCGGTGGGGATGGAGGGTCTCTGCTGCCTCTTCACGCCGTTGCTTCGGTCCTTCCCGCTCCTCGTGCCCTTCGCCGTCCTCTACGGTTACTTCGACGGCGCCTATGTGGCGCTGATCCCAGTAGTGACATCAGATCTGGTGGGAACTCCGTACCTGTCCTCGGCGCTGGGGGTGGTCTACTTCCTCCACGCCATCCCCTACCTCATCAGCCCGCCAATCGGAGGTGAGGAACCAAAACAGATCCTCCCAAACACAAACCTGCAGCACAGCCTCAGAGAAGGATGTGCTTTATTTCATATAAAAATCAGCTTTATTTGGAAAGTGGCAGGAGATTTATGCTACACCATGTTTAGCACGAATCCTTGTTTCTCCGAATCTCTTGGACACTCTCATGGGAAACATAAGTTGAGATAAAACGCAGCTCTTCTTTAAATTAGTTGGAAAGTAGTTTGAAGTAGATCTATTAAAAGTGGTAAAACCATTAAAAAGATGTAAAAATGTAAAAGTATGAAAAGTAAAAGCTCTGAGTGCTCAGTGTTTTATTTTATTGGATTATTGTTGCAGACGTCATGCTGCTGAGTGTACGTTTTATGACGTTGGTAGTTTAATGTATAACAATGCATCAGCACGTAACTGTACAAAAGCCAGAGTTATTAAATAAAATGACGTCAGAACTGTAGTTCAGCACACACTTCTTCTTCTCCTCCTGCAGGTTGGCTGGTTGACGTCACAGGAAGTTACACGGCCACCTTCTTCCTCAGTGGTGCTGCCCTGCTGGCCAGCTCGCTCGTCCTCTCCACTGTTGCCGGGATACGCTACTGCCGCCGCCGGTTGACCCCCATCGCCGAGGAAACCAAGCCCTCCCCCCTCCCCTCCCATGTCTGACCAATCAGACTGCTTCATCGCCTTCAACAAGGAAGTGGTCAGTCAGACAGTGACCTTGTAGCAACAGAGGAAACGACCAATCAGATTTATTGACACCGGAGACAATTGGATTGAGGAGGGCTGTGATCGGCCCAGACAGGCATCATCAAAACAGGACGTGGATTTATTTGGGTTGTTTGAAAGCGATCAAATCAACACTGTGACAAACTTTATGCTTTTGTTTTGTAAGGACAGGATGAAAATGCCAACTTCCTGTCTGGAAAACGTGCCTCTTATTGTTTGTCTTGTTTGTTGTGTTTGTTTATTTTGAAGTCGTGACCTTGAACCACGAGTTGACCACAAGCTAACAGGCAGCAGAAGGCAAACAGGAAATAAAAACCAAAATAAAACTCACACGTGAACTTTAATGTGTGGAAGTCAGCTTTCATGGGACAGTCGCTCACTGGTGGAGCTGCAGTGTGAATGAATAGACATCAGCTGTGTCATAAAGAGACTGTAACTATACTTTAATAACACAAAAGTGTTTTTTAATCAGCAGACTGTTTAATGTGTTCACGTCAATGAAACGATGAGTTACAAATATTCATCAATGAATTCACCTGCTCATGTTTTCAATAATCAGTTTAAGTCTTTTCTTCAGAAAGGAAAAATTTAAAAAATGAAGATTATGACATTTTTTTATCTTTGGAAGTTTTTTGTGTCATAAATGTTTATTTTTGTCTTTAATAACTGACAAACTTTGTTTTGATGTTTGTTTTTAATTTTCTGTGCAGGAAATTATTTTCAGCAAATCACAAACATGTTTAAATGTTTGTTCTGTGTCAGCTGTTCCGTTATTGATCTCTCTATCAGTTATTGATCTTGAGTTTTCTTCTGTTGTTGTCATGCTGCTGCAGGAAGCTGCCTTCTCATGTGTGTTGATGTTCAGAGGAACAAAGATGTCTTCAGGTTTTTGTCTCAGGTATTAATAAACTGGGCTGAGCCAGGTTACTGTGACATCAGAGTTTATGATCATCGCTTAACTCGTTTTCCTGTCAAATGATTTGATCAGATGTTTCAGGTTTTCTTTTTCTCCTCTGAATAATGTGAATGATTGTAATGTGTGTGAATAATTTGGAGGTTTGAGCATTGTGAAGGAGTCACTTTGGGCTCTGGGTCATTGTGACGCCATTTCTCACTATTTTCACTCTTTTTACAAAGCAATCAATCAATCAATGGATCAATGGAGAAAAGAATCAGCAGATTGATCCAGAATGAAAAGAATCATTAGCTGCAGTCCCAAAATACAAACTAGTTGAAAATGATCCACCTCAACCAACTCCAACAGTAAAATCCTGCTTTTACATTAATGAGGAGGAAGAATCATCTAATGAGAGAACAGACAACAGGACAACAGACACAGGGGACACTTTACTGACACAGGACTTTACTTTATGGACTTTAACTCCACTTTACTGACACAGGACTTTACTTTATGGACTTTAACTCCACTTTACTGAGCAGGACTTTACTTTATGGACTTTAACTCCACTTTACTGAGCAGGACTTTACTTTATGGACTTTAACTCCACTTTACTGTGTATATTTACTTTGCTGAGTTCAGATCAGTGGACTCATGCTAGTTTCATTTCTAACCTAATTCAGTAACTTGCAGTCATGAGACCACACTAATGTAGTATTTAACCAATTAGAAGACCCGGTTCAGGAGGGGACAGGATGTGTGTCGAGGTTAAACTGAAGGATGCAGCTGATCAACAGACTGAGTTAAAGAAAGAGAAAATAAAAACTTTCCTTGATGCGTCAGTGATGCTTTAAAGTTCAGCTTTAAAACCAGACCAGACTGGTTACTATAGCAACTGACAGCAGCTGAAACAACCTGTTGTGCTTTTTGTTGGTCTGAGAAGCTGCTGTTCTACATGAGAAAAAAAAAATTTCACTTTGTTTAAAGTCGTTTCAGAATCACATTTTCTGTTTTAATGTCGATAAATTAAAGGAACTTTCTGTCAGTTATGTTTGTGTGCTGCTGTTTATATATTTTCTACAACTCTGTCTAATATTTATTTTACTGTAAACAGCTCCTTGTACTGTCTGACTTCCCATCAGTTCCTCCTGAAGACGTAAACCTTTAAAAATCTTAAAACCACAAATGTTCACACAACTCAGAGCTAAAGGTCTGACTGGGACAGATTATCTTCACTTCCCTTCTAAAGACATCTGATGTAAACTGAGCTCCACTGCTGCTTGTTTTTTTTTTTATAAATAAAGTTTTATTGTCTGGTGTTACTCCACATTTCTTATTGTCAACAAAGCCCATGTGATCACATCTTTACTATCCAACAGATTCTAGCTCACATTGTGCAGCTCGCCTTTTTTTAGTTTTATTTAGAAAAAGCCAGATCTTTTATTTTGTGTTTCCTGCACTGGTTTGGTTCTTGCTTCCTGTATCTGACTGTGTTTGGACCTCCTCAGCCACCGTAGAAAGATTTCCCAACAGTAAACTGAAGCAGACAGACAAGCGTTGGTCAGATGGAGGCTGGAGTCAATTTTATTTTCACCAAGTCAGAAGGATTGTTGCTCTGTTGTGTCAGATCTTTATTGATCCCCCGAAATGAAACAAGTCCTGAAATCACAAACTATCAAAATAAAATCAGACAGAAACACAAACTGTACAGATATTTAAAATCAAACTCTTCTTCAGACCCTCTGAAGAGAAATGTTTGATGCGTCTTATTCTCAGAGGTTTCATTGAACCGTATCATAGTGTCGTCACTTCCTGCCGGTCGTGGAGCGCAGCTGTCTCTTGATGATCAGGTGATCGCTCTCCTTCTCCTCCTCTGCTCCTCCTGACGCCTGAAACTAAAAACAACAAACCACATCAAACACCACTTTGTCTGTCGCTTCAGAGGCGTCCTCGCAGCGAGCAGAGTCTCACCGTGTGCGGGGAGTCCAGCAGCGGAGACGAAGCATCCGTCTTATAAAGCTTCTTCCGTCCTCGTCTCAGTTTGGTTACTGTGGTAACCGCCTCCTTTTCCACCGAATGTCCACGCACTAGCCCGATGATGTTTTTGGCTGCAGACGCAGAAGAAAAAACAAAGTCACACAGATCAAACTGTCCTGATTGCGACTAACGAGTTCAAAGTGTTCCTGTCTGCAGGAAGCAGGTCTGTGTGAGCAAGACAGCAACCTGATTTTACATCATCACCACCTGTGAAATGAGATTCAGCAGGTGGAAGTCACATGATGCTGATTCACACTGAAACACACACACCTGTTAGATATTGACTTCACACACACATACACACCTTTGCTTCCCAGGATGGAGGGAGAGCTGTGGATCAACTCTCCGATCTTCTGAAGAGTCCCGTCTCTCTTCTTCACCACAGAAGAAGACTGGAGAGAGACAGACAGGTGAACAGACAGTTAGTTGTATTGCTGACAGGAAGTCTCTCCCTCTTCACGTATCTTTTATTTCTCACCTGTTTGTTGTTTCGAGTGTTTCCTCTCACTCTGTTTCTCTTGTTCTCATTGAACACCAGGTCCTGAAACACACACACACACACAGGTCGTCAGCTGTCTGCAGGTTTAATTAAAAACAAACAGACTTCAGAAATCAAAGTGAAAACTGGTGATTCAGAAAACGACCAGCAGAGAAGTTTGAGGGTTTAAAACTGGGGAAAGGTTTCCTTTTCCTTTAACACCGTACACACACACACACACGCACACCTCCACCTCGCAGCTCTTCCTCTTCCTCCCTGTAGTTTTGGGGGTTTTCTTCTTGTCGGCCATCGTGTTGGATCTCAGAGGAGAAACACCAATGTCCTGCTTTGGAAGAAGGCCACGCCCACCACCCCTCTACAAACACACACAGATTGAAGAGTGAAGTGTTGATGTTGCTTTGGAGTAAGTGATGATAACACCTGGCTGTGCTCAGGTAACCTCCCCTTTAAACACACCTGAGTGTTTCCCTGCGGGTCGGGCTCTCTCTCCCCCTTCAGCCTCTGTAGTCTCTCCATCTCTCTCTTCACAGCCTCAAACTCTCTGTGCCCCCCCCTCTCCTCCGGCTGCTGCCTCCCCCTCCTCTCCTGCAGCCTCTGCATCTCCTCCTTCAGCTCCTCCACCACCGACACCTTCCTCTCCTCCTCTCTGTTCTCCTTCTCCTCCTCTTCCTCCCTCCTCTGCAGGTCTTCCTTCAGACGCTCCAGCTCTGATGGGGAACAAACGAGAGTTCAGCTTCATCTCATCAGCTGATAAGGTTAGGTCAACAATTCAGAAAATGGTGGTACCTCTTCTCAGAGTCTGCGTCTGTCTCTGACTCTCCTCGATGAGTTTCTCCTTCTCTGAGGCGACTCGGAGCAGCTCTGACACACACAGTCACACAGATTAACACAGAAAACAACACTTGGATCCTGAGACAACACGAGGAAACACCTTTCTACATCAGATCAGAGTCTGGAACCAACATCTGAACTCTTGCTGAGCTTTTCCGGCTCAGCTGGACTTCGTAGTGTCTGAACTTCACCTGCAACTTCACCTTTGGTTCACGTGGTCTGAACCAGAGAAACATGACCCATTTCTGTGTTTTAGTTCTGGTCCGGTCCATGATGACTGTGAGCATCATAAATCCAGACCGATGTCAGATATTCAGACGCTGACTTTCACTTTCTTTAAGAGGATCAGATTCTGAGGTTTTTTGGTGGATTGTGATTTTTTCCATCTTCTCACCTTCCTTCTCCCTCTCTTCGTTCCTCCTCCTCTCCTCCTCTGATCTCTCCATCTCTTTCAGTCTCTCTCGCAGAGCTCCGCCCTCAGACTCAAGCTCCGCCCTCAGGCCTCTGCAGCTGCCGGGAGAATTCTGCTCTCTGATTGGCTAGCTCCTCGCTGAGCTCAACACACCTGTTCTCGCTGCAGGAAGAGGAGGACAGGATGGTGATGCTTTCACAGTGACCCGGCTGTTAATCAACAGAACCTGATTGATAAGAGTATTGATGAAGCCTCCTGTCACCTGTGTGTCAGAGCTTCCTCCAGCTGGATCTTTTCTTTCTGTAGATCTTGGATCTGTTCAGATTTCTGAGCTGACCTCTCCAGCGCTGCCTGGCTCTCCTTCTTCAGCTCCTCCAAGGTGGTGTGGAAAACACTGCTGCTCCGCCCCTCCTCCTCCTGAAGAAATCAATCATGACATAACCTGATTGGAAATCTGAACAATGGATCAATCAGGCCAAATCTGGCTCAGTTAATAAAAATGCAGAAGCAAAGGAAAAGGAGGAACCTTGACTTCCTGTCTCAGACGCTCCACTTCTTGTGTTAGACTGTTGATGGTGTTGGTCCTCTCCTCTGATTGGCTCTCCAGGTCCTGGAGGCGGGTCTTTGCAGTGTTGAGCTGCTCTGATAGGCTGTCACACCTGTCAGTCTGCTCTCTGAGCTGCGTCTGCAGACTGGTCACCTGAAACGTCATCATCAACTCCTTATCTTCACCTTCATGTATTTTTCACACAACTGTAGATAAAGATGGACGACATGACTGAAGCTAAAATAATCTGGCTCGTCCCATGGTGGCTGGCTGCAGTACAGATCATAAGCTCCGCCCCCTCCATGTTAGCAGATGGGACAATGATGGGATGTTATTTTATGTAGTTCTTATCACGTTGATGTTTGTTAAAGTTAATTTATTCCTTCAAGTTCATTTTCCTGATCAGTTTGGTTTGAATGGGCTATTGGTGCTATAAAATGGGGCGTGGTCTCATGATTGATAGGCGCCTGCTGACGACTTAGCAGGAATTGAACATAGAGTAGAAACATTGAGAACAGACATAAGTTTAACTTTAGCAGGTGATCATTAGCTAATAGTCACTAATTACTGATTGAGTCAGGAGGGTGTGTGGGCAGGGCCTTGATATAGAGGCTCCTGCCCCTATAACTACTGCACAGACTTCAAATGAGATATTTGGGCTTCATTACAGTTTGAGGAAGTGGAGAGGTGTGGTCCATCTTTATAAACAGTTTGTTGGGAACAGCAAGTGTGCAGTAAAATCAAATCACTCCTGTAATAAATTATAATGTTCAGTTTGTGCTGATTCACCTGTACGGCCATTACAGGTCGTTACAGGTGGACAGGTGTGCCTCTATGCAGCCGTACCTCAGTCTGGAGCTGGAAGATGCCGTTAACCAAAGCTTTGTTCTCCTTCATCAGTCTGGAGGTTTCCCTCTGCTCTGACTCCAGAGAGACAAACACCGACTCGCAGTTCGGGCACTCGTCCAGGTCTGGAAACAGGAGGGAGCGAGGAGGAGGAGGAAGGAGGAGGGGTTATGATGAGCTAATCCTATCAAAGAGCTGATATTTTACTGTTATCAACACTGAGTTTTCTCGGTGTGAATGAATCTTGACAAAGGCAGAATATGACCAAAAGTAAGTGGACGCTCTCACAGTCACTCTAACATGTTGAGATGTGTCGGACATTTAGGTGTCCACATACAGTGCATCAGGAAAGTATTCACAACGCTTCACTTTTTCCACATTTTGTTATGTTACAGTCTTATTCCAAAATGGATTAAATTCATGTTCTTCCTCAAAATTCTAACACACAAACACCACATAATGACAACGTGAAATTTTTTTTTGAGATTTTTGCAAATTTATTAAAAATAAAAAACTAATCACAATCACATGTACATAAGTATTCACAGCCTTTGTTCAATACTTTGTTGATGCACCTTTGGCAGCAATTACAGCCTCAAGTCTTTTTGAATATGATGCCACAAGCTTGGCACACCTATCTTTGGGCAGTTTCGCCCATTCCTCTTTGCAGCACCTCTCAAGCTCCATCAGGTTGGATGGGAAGCGTCGGTGCACAGCCATTTTCAGATCTCTCCAGAGATGTTCAACCGGATTCAAGTCTGGGCTCTGGCTGGGCCACTCAAGGACATTCACAGAGTTGTCCTGAAGCCACTCCTTTGTTATCTTGGCTGTGTGCTTAGGGTCGCTTGTCCTGCTGAAAGATGAACCGTCGCCCCAGTCTGAGGTCAAGAGCGCTCTGGAGCAGGTTTTCATCCAGGATGTCTCTGTACATTGCTGCATTCATCTTTCCCTCTATCCTGACTAGTCTCCCAGTTCCTGCCGCTGAAAAACATCCCCACAGCATGATGCTGCCACCACCATGCTTCACTGTAGGGATGTATTGGCCTGGTGATGTCAGCGGTGCCTGGTTTCCTCCAAACATGACGCCTGGCATTAACGCCAAAGAGTTCAATCTTTGTCTCATCAGACCAGAGAATTTAGTTTCTCATGGTCTGAGAGTCCTTCAGGTGCATTTTGGCAAACTCCAGGCGGGCTGCCATGTGCCTTTTACTCAGGAGTGGCTTCCGGTCTGGCCTCTCTACCATACAGGCCTGATTGGTGGATTGCTGCAGAGATGGATGTCCTTCTGGAAGGTTCTCCTCTCTCTACAGAGGTACGCTGGAGCTCTGACAGAGTGACCATCGGGTTCTTGGTCACCTCCCTGACTAAGGCCCTTTTCCCCCGATCGCTCAGTTTAGACGGCCGGCCAGCTCTAGGAAGAGTCCTGGTGGTTCTGAACTTCTTCCATTTATGGATGATGGAGGCCACTGTGCTCATTGGGACCTTCAAAACAGCAGAAATGTTTCTGTACCCTTCCCCAGATTTGTGCCTCGAGACAATCCTGTCTCTGAGGTCTACCAACAAGTTCCTTTGACTTCATGCTTGGTTTGTGCTCTGACATGCACTGTCAGCTGTGGGACCTTATATAGACAGGTGTGTGCCTTTCCAAATCAAGTCCAATCAACTGAATTTACGACAGGTGGACTCCTAATTAAGCTGCAGAAAGATCTCAAGGATGATCAGTGGAAACAGGATGCACCTGAGCTCAATTTTGAGCTTCATGGCAAAGGCTGTGAATACTTATGTACATGTGATTTCTCAGTTTTTTATTTTTAATAAATTTGCAAAAATCTCAAAAAAATTTTTTTCACATAGTTGTCATTATGTGGTGTTGTGTGTAGAATTTTGAGGAAGAAAATTAATTTAATCCATTTTGCAATAAGGCTGTAACATAACAAAATGTGGAAAAAGTGAAGCGTTGTGAATACTTTCCGGATGCACTGTACTTTTGGCCCGATAACAAACAGAAGAGTTTTAAAGATTCAACTCTGACCTTTCAGCTTCTGCACCTTCTGCTCCAGCACAACCTGCTCCTTCTTCAGCTCCTCCAGCTCCTCTTCCCGTCTCCTCAGCTCCTCCTCCAGGCCCTTCCTCCTCTCCTCCCTCTCTCTCAGCTCCATGATGGTTTCCTCTTTCTTATCGTTTTCCTCCTGAAGCCTCCAGATCTCCTCCTCAAGAACTGGGGAGACTGAGGAGAAGGAAGATAAGAAAACAGAATAACCACTTTCCTCATCCTCCTGTGTCTCCTCCTCCTACCTCTTTTCCTTGCTGGTCCTCTCTCTTCCTCGTCCTCCAGACCTTCTCGCTGGCGTTTCCTCATCTCCTTCTCCTCCTCGTGTCTTCCCGCCCTCCTCAGACAGCTGCAGTTCTGCTGAAGCTCCAGCAACTCCGACCTGATGGACTCCACCAGAGTCCTCTGAGAGATGAAGCATCGACAGCGTCAGCAGGGGACACGTCCTGTTTACTGCACAGTCACTGTGATGGATCATCACTTCAAAATCTACCAGCTTAAAATGAAAATATGACACTCAGACTGTAAATCAGAACTTTTAATCTGCCATCAAGGAACATGTGAGCAGCTTCACACCTCTCTGTCTTTGGTACGATGCTAATTAAAAAAAAAAAGGGCTCTCTAAGCTCAGAGGATAATTAATCTGGTATTCAGTCTTTACTCAACCTTATCCTGGAAGGAAGGAAATTAACACTAATGTATGATTTGTGAAGTTGTGTGTATGTCGAGGAGAGGCTGACTTGAACTTGTAAAAAATAAAAGTGTGTGTTTACATCTCTGGTGGCGTTCTCCACGGTGACGTCCATGGCTGCCTGCAGTTTGTTGATAATGTTGTCTTTCTGCTGACAGATCTCCATCAGCTCAGACAGCTTCTGCCGCTGCTGATCCAAACTCTAGAAAACAAGGAAACAACGACAACGGCCAATCAAAGACCTCAGATCAACAAAAGAACTGTCCAATCAGAGCACAGAACATACACATGACAACTGTTAGCGTCAGGTTCTTAAGAGGAAACAGAAGAAGACAGTACCTCCTTGGTTTCCTTCAGTTGGTCATGTGACTGCTGTTTCTCCAATCGCAGCGCCTCCAGTTCTGCAGTTCACATCAGCAGAGGTCAAAGGTCAACATGACATCAACCAAAGCACTCACAAAAAAGTGTGTGTGTGTGTGTACCTTCAGTGTGTGTGTGTTCAGTCAGGCAGCGGTGAACACTCTGAGCGTCCTCTTTGATCTTCTCCAGGTCTTCAGTCAGTGAGCCGATGAGTCCCTCCATCAGAGCCACCTGCTCCTCCTGACAAATAATCACCATCAATAATCACCAATAATCAGTGGTGACGAACCACTGAGTTAATAAAACAAACATTTTCAGTCACCTTGCTGTTGTTGGTGTTGACAGCTGATAGATCAACGGTCTTGCTGACCAGGTTCTTCAGGATCTCGACTCTCTTCTCAGCTCTCTCCTCCAGGATCTCCCTCTCCTTCTCCAGACGATCGCTGACACCAATGATAAATAATAATAATAATAATAATGATAAATAATAATAATAATAATAATAATAACAATAATAATAATAACAACAACTAATAACGATAATAATGTAAACGTCGTCCTCTGTTCCTGTTCTGCTTCATCTCTTTAGAAACTGACAGTTCCCCCCCACCCCCTCTTATGTTGGTCACATGATCGTGGCGACTGTTACCTGTAGTCTTTCTCCATTTTGTTGAAAAGCTCCATGAACTCTGTGCTGACTTCTTCTCTGATCTGAGCCTCCAGAACCAAACGCAGCGCTGCCTCTCTGTCCGACTGACACACGCACACACACACACATCAGACTGTGGTTTTCATGGTAAGACACTAAAACTGCTTTAGAAAACAGAAATCATCCTTGTCTTACTTGTCCTCTTATCTTAAATTAGATGGTTACCTTTTCTTCTTCTTCCATGGTCCTGTCACCTTCTTCATCTTCCTCACCTCCTGCCTCCAGCACTGTTCCCTCCATCACACTCTCTTCCTCCTCCTCCTCCCACTCTTCACCATCCTCATCTTCCAGCACATCCTCCAGTGAAGTCTCCCAGGCGACCAGCGAGCTCTTTCTGCCGCGCCCCGACACATTTCTGCGCCGGTCAGCCTCGTCGATGATCATCGACAGCTCCATGGCCGACCTGTGCGGGGCCTCGTCTGGGACCACCGGCCTTGTGTTTAACACCACCACCTGGACACAGAGAGAGAGGTGCAGCCCTCTTCATTACCTAACTCTATCACACCCTGATAAAAACTTTATTCTTATCATTTAAATGAGAAACGACCCAATCAAAGACATTTGATATCTGGACGGTTTCTGATACTCTGACTCATTTCAGTAAAGCTCTAATAATGAATTTTGTATTTCTATATTCAGACATACCAGCTGGACAGTTTACTGTACAGGTGTGTTTGTGTGTGCTCACCTTCTGGGCGAGGGCGGAGAACTTGAGGACGTTCAGTGTCTCGTCAAAGCAGGACGAGTTCTGGTTAATGTTGACCACCATGGAGACCCGGCCGGCACCACAGAAGAAGAACTGCAGGAAGTGTGTGAGCTTGGACTCCCTGAAGGGAATGTGGTGCTGGAATCTGCAGAGAAACAGACTGTGAGCCTGGTGTCTGTCAGCCTCACACACACACACACACACACAGACACACAGCCGTCATACTTTGCCTGTTGGTTGAGTCTTAATGCATTGATGCACTTTCCGAGCGTCAGCAGAGAGCTGTTGATGTTTCCAGCTTCCTTCAGTCGCTCTCCGGTGTTGTGAGTCCGAGAACATCGCTCGGAGCCGGCCAGGTCGCAGAGAGCCAGCCTGAACACACAAACACTCGGTTATAATCAACACCCAACACTGGACCGACATTATAAACTCCTCCCTCCACGCTGAGGTAGAAAGAGTGAGAACAAACGGTGGTCTTACTCGCTGATGCCAAGGACTCTGGGAACTCCGACATCCTCCACTTTGAGGATCCTGATGGAGAAGATGCTGTGGCTGCAGGGACACACAAAACCAGATTGCTGCTTAGCTCTCACATCCACACAGCTGATTCAGCCCTGTGTGGACGAGCGCTGCGTTGGCCAATCGAATCACACATTCCTCCTGAAGACTCTGAAACATGGCCACTGTTTTTCTGCTCTTTAACTCGAGACTGTTGTGACGAACGACAGTTGCTGCTGTGGGCTGTACAGTCCTGTCTGTGCAGCGTTTTGCTGTCTGATAAACATTTAAAATCAATCTATTGGCTGCTATCCGTCTGACCTTCACTGGTCAAACATTTGGGTAAAGTTTGATTCCTACAACAGCAGTGAGCCTGGTTGCTCATCACCACACCCGAGTCACACCCAAACTGTTAAAGGTGTAAAAGTGAGCTGACCTCCTGCTAGACAGCTGGTTCAGTCTGGTGGAGGAAAAACTCTGGTTCTTCTTCCCAATCTTCATCACTCTGTAGGCCTCCTCGGAGCTGTTCACCTGGACCCATCGCAGGTCTGAAACATGGAGTGCACACACATGAAGACACACACACACACAAGACACACACACACACACACACACACACACACGAAGACACACGGAAACACACACATGCACAGGCAAACTGGCAGAGTTTGGGGGCCAGAGTGAGGGGGCTGCACCGTGAGCGCGCAATGGCCTTGAGAAGGTTTTGGGGTTCAGTTTGGCACCTCAGCAGTGCTCAGGAGGTGAACTGGCACCTCTCCAGCTACCAGTCCACCTCCATGAAGACTAGGTCTGTGGGGAGCTTGAACCGGCGACCCTCTGGTTCCCAAGCCAAGTCCCCACGGACTGAGCTACTGCTCAGACACACAGGTGACCCAGTGTGGATTATAAATCAACATGTTAAATCTCATGTTACAGAGACATCAATTATCTAATCAAATGTGTTGAGGTGACTAGCCCCGCCCATTGTGGGTCATATTAACCACTGCAGTGATTTCAGGTGTTTGCAGATGACTGAGGTTCAGGTTCAATTAGTTTAATCCCCTTCCTCATTCCTGTGTGTGGAGGCCAACAGTCACCTTTGATGAAAGAGTTTCCTTTGACGTCCTGAGACAGACGCAGTACCGTCCTCCTGTGCTGTCCACCAGGAACCTGAATGTCACAGATCAGATGATCAATCCGGTATAAATGATCACACAGGTGTGTTCAGATTAGGACTTCTCTGATCAGGGCCCTCAGTAAGTGTGTTACCTGTTCCAGCAGATCGTGGATGTTGTCGTTGTAAATCTCACAGAAAGAAACCCAGACAGAGAAACGGACATTTGAGTCGACGTCCAGACAGAAACTGTCAGCTTCAGAGACACTGTTCACGCTGCTGTCAGTGCTGAGAGACGAGCCTGTGTCACATACACACACACACACACACACACACACACACACACACACACACACACACACACACACACACACACACAGTACTCTGGGTCAGTCTTCATGAAAGATCTGACCCCGGACTAAATAAACTTAATAAAATCTGAGTCTCTGACCTTCAAGAAAAGTTGATCTTCCAGACGTCAGACTTTTGTCACTCTGCAGAGACAAAGATAAGACACACACACACTAGTACACACTTATACACACTACATCCTCACACTGTGTACAGATGTTGTATTTTCTGTGTGTGTGACGACCTCTTTGAGCAGCCTCAGCAGGTTCTTCTTGCTGCTGTTCTCTGCTGCCTGCTGGTCTGGAGTCAGTCTGCTGAAGTCTCTGCAGCGCTGAGGTTTCAGATCGGTACGACTGTACAGACGACCTTCAATGCTGTTAAAGATGACCGAGAGAGACCTGGGCAGCAGACCTGAGTCATGGTCCGGACCTGAAGGACAGACAGAAAGACAGACGGACAGTCAGACCAAGACTGCAAGTGGGAGGAAAAGGTGACATTTATAAAACAGATCTACTGTAGATGAACTGACTCTTGGATGGAGATGCTGTGGATGTTTGGATTTAGCCTAGAAAACGAAAACAGGTGTGCGTTTGTGACACACCAACATGCACTTCAGTAACCTGGTCACTCTGAGAACCTAGGTAATTGGAGAACCGGTTGACATTACTGTAAATCTGTTGAAACGTGCAGCAGGTCAGAGATCAGATTTCTCTCCTGCACTGACAGACAGGTGGCGTAAATGTCTCAAATTAACGGTCACATTTCAGTTCAGACGTTCAGAGGCGACCTTGTGTTTGTTTCAGGTTTGTTATTTTAAACCTTGCTGTGTTGTTTGTCACACTTTCCTCCACACATGGCAGAGACGTCTGTGCTCTTCAGGAGAATCCACCACTGCTCATTTAAACAGAAACCTTCAAGTGGTCGAGCAGAATATTGCGTCAGGAGAAAAGTCTTCAGACCTGCATCAATCACACTGCTGAGTCAGTGTTCTCATTATCAATTACTCCAAAAAATAAAAATAAAATAATATGAAATGACGCCATTTTCTGGAGTATTATTACCATCATCACCTGCTGTGGCTGGTCTACTGACCTTTGCCTTGAGACTTGCACCTTATCTACTTGCCTCTGCCTTTTTTGTACATGTATGGTTTCCACTGCACTTTGTCTACTTTTGTTCTACCTCAGTATTCTAATTATTTTATTGTTTTATTTTATTTATACTTCCCTCTGGGGATCAATAAAATAATTTAAGTGTCTGTTCTAAATCAATATGTCCTAAAAATGTCAGAAAACAGTGAAAACGCTCATCACAACTTCCCTAAGTCCAGCGTGGAGCCTTTAAATGTCTTAGTTTGCTAAAAAACAAAACACAAAGATATTCAGGAACTGAAGAAGATGAATTGAGTATCAGAATGATTGATACACTGACCCAGAAAAGTGAAGGTTTTTCCAGCGTTGGTGACTCCGTAGGTGAACACCAGACAGTTTCCTCCCTCCAGAACGTCTTGGACCAAACCGCGAACAGAACCCTCGAACACCTTCCTCTGACTGGCCTCCGGACCAAACACCTCCACAACAACGACCAGGGCACAGTTTGAACATTCACACACACCAAATGGAGAAACACACTCTGCTGGAGCTCAGGCAGGTGATGTCACACTCACCTGTGTGAAGGTGAACCTCTGTGCTGTTTGTGGGAGGGGCTTCTCGCTCTGTCGGTTTGATTGACAGCTCCTGGGAGCCTTCAAGACGACAGTGTCCGGTCCCTCGACGGTGACACACTCCAGAAGGAAACCAAACACATACACTCATCAGAACATTTTTATTAGTAATTGTTATACAGCATACTGATGATCATTTTCATTACTGATCTATCTGCCGATCATTCCCTGGGTGAATAAATTGTGATTAGTTTCTTCTGATCAAAGAAGAAACAGCTTCAGTTTACTGTGACAGAGGATGAAATCATCACACACTCAAAGTCAACATATCTGTCGGGGGCTGCTGTTGCCATGGTGATACCATGTGCACCAATGTATCTAAGCAACAGGTGTGTATGAACAGCTGATGCAGTGTGTGTGTGTGTGTGTGTGAGAGAGAGAGAGAGAGTTACCTGTGAGCCTCCGGAGTCGCTCTCAGCTGCAGTGAACGGTCGAACTCTCAGGTACACCTGCAGGTTCTCCGACTGAACGCTGTCCTGATGACACAGACAGACCAGACAGGTGAACAGAGAGAGAGAGAAAAGAGACAGACAGGTGAACAGACAGAGAGACAGAGAGAGAGACAGACAGAGACAGACAGAGAGAGAGAGAGACAGACAGGTGAACAGACAGACCTGTGCCGGCAGAGCAGTGAAGTCACACAGCAGGTCTCTCCGGATGTCCTCCACCTCCACCGGTCCGACTCTCTGCGGCTTCCCGGATAAACAGGACTCCATCATCTCCGCTGACACACAAACACACCGCATGTGAACAACAAAAATACGACAACAGCGCCCCCACCAGGTCGGTCAACGGTACTTGCACCTGACTATTTCCTAATCTGGTGAAAGAACGGCAGCAGGTTCGGGATATATAGATATACACAGGACTTATCTACACCAGCTGTACCGGTGGACAGGTGAGCGAGCAGAGACGCGGCGGAGATTTGAATGTGAGGAAATTTGACTTGAGTCTGGTGTGAGCTCCAACAGTGAGGAAAGAGCGCACTTAGCAGAACTAGCTAGCTGCAAACACCAACTCAGGATTAATACACCCGCTACAGTCCGGTCAGAGAAATATGTAACCAGCAGTAAATGAACAAATGACAGAGCAGATCAATGTATCGATCAGTTCATGAGAGCTGATGATCATTCAAACTGCTGTTAGCTTTGTTGTTAGCATTAGCCACAACCAGCGAAACCCACACGTGTATTTGTTTTGTTTCTGCGTCTGCTGAACGCGACATGTCGTATTAAACTATAGATATTAAACTTAAAGCGACACCGGATCAAAGTGTGACTCACTGTGGATGTTTTATTGCGCAGACGGAAGGTTTAAATCAGAAAACATCGCAGTCGGCCGCTAACGTTAGCTCCTCTCCGCGGGCTACTTTTTAAACCGGAGCACCAATCGGATGACTGACGCTGGGTGACGTCACGCAGATCTCATTCGTTTACGATCTCGCGAGGCTTGAACAAACGCAACAACAAACAAACAAACAAAAAAAAAACAAATGAATAAATTTACAAATATAAATATCCATAGTCAATTCCTCATCAATACTGCTAAATAAGTAATAAAATACACCAGCGTACACGCAGGGGTCTTTGGTGGATGACGCCATCGGGAGGAGGTCTGAAGCTGATCGAAGCGGATCGAAGTGGATTTATGGATTAAAGGTTCGTGATCCTGCAGGACTCGGTGTGGACCAGAGACACCGAGAAACCGTTTCTCACGTTTTTTATCGAACAGGCGTCAAACTGCTTCGTGATCGGGCCAGCTGAGCTGTTACCTTGACAACGGTGAGACAGCGTCACAACACTTATTGATCCGTCAGCTGCTTATTATCGATCAGACGTGAGTCCCGATACTGAGTACGTTTGCTCTGTGTTGAGGTACTTGTAGCTTCCTCGAGTATTTCCAGTTTCTGCTACCACGGTACTTAATATTTTTATTTTAGTATCTGAGTACTGCAGTTACTTTACAGGTTCAGAGTAATAAAACAAAATATAATTTATCACATGATAGATCAAGATAAACCTTTATTGATCTCTGATTCACAGACAGCCAGCAGAATGTTGTTAATGATCAATACTTATCCAATAATACTTAAAAGTACATTTGATGCTGATACTTTTGTATTTTTACTTCAGTGAGTGCAGGACTTCTGCTTGTAATAGAGTATTTCTACACGGTAGTATTACTGCTGTTACTAAAGTGAAAGAGCTGAGTACCTCTCCCTCCTCTGACTGTCACTCCGTAAGTACATTTACTCCAGTATTAAGAGTATTTCTGTGTCACATGTCTCTCACAGCAGCAGGTCTCTTTATATTAAAACGTCACTAAACTAGTTTTCTGCAGCTCCTGTGACACTGTACATGAACAGTATTGATTATTGATGAATGAATTCAGTGATTAACATGGTTATGGTTTCAGTAGAATCACCTTCACGTCCCCGGTGTGATCAGATGGTGTCAGTTCAGTATGTGACGTAAAAATAATAATTGTCAGGTCATGTAGGTGATGTTGTGCTGAAACATGACAAACGTTGGCCTGAATGTAAAATCAGAAGTATTCAGACTCCTGAGGCTGAAACACACGTCACATTTCTTCATGCCCACAGCTCAGTGCTGATTCTGTGTTTTTAAAACAGCCCCCGGCCCCCCCATCATTATGTCGTCTCTGGAGTCCAGCGGTGATGGTGGGAAGTGGCTGGACGCTCACTATGACCCGGTGGCGGGTCTGTACACCTTCTCGTCCTGCGTGGACCTGGCGGACCTGAGCGGGGACGGGGAGAGTCGTCTGGTGGTGGGGGACCTGGGCTCTGGCTCGTCGGGCATGAAGCTGAAGGTGTACCGGGGCACGGCGCTGATGAGCGAGAGCACCCTGCTGGACCTGCCCGCCGGCCTCGTCGCCTTCTTCATGGACCTGCACGAGCCGCGCATCCCCGCCGTCGCCGTGGCGTCCGGACCCTGCATCTACGTCTACAAAAACCTGCGGCCGTACTTCAAGTTCACCCTGCCCGGCCTGGAGGTCAACACACTGGAGCAGGTCTGTGTGCTGCTGTTGGGGGTCTCCTGTGGTCCACCGCTGTTCTTTAACAGGGTGAAACGTGGGTCTTCAGCAGAACATTCACATTATTTAGTTATCGTGTCAGTAGAGACGCTGCAGCTGAACACTGTGGCTTCATCAGTCAGCCTTTAGATGTCAGATGTTCTCTGATGTTCTCTGCAGCAGGTAGACGTTATGTCAAGGAAATGAGATGACGAGAACAATGACCAACAGGAGCTGCCGTTAACAAGCTGCAATGTGTATAAAGAGTCTTTACATTTCCACCATATGTTCAGACAGCGTGCGGTAAACACGGCTGACCGTACCTGTGATGTGTTGTGCTGCTCTGATTGGTCAGGATGTGTGGCAGCAGGTGGGGGAGGGGCAGATCGACCCTCTGACCCTGAAGGAGATGTTGGAGAGCATCAGGAAGAAGGCCGACGTCCCGCTGTCCGTCTGCTCGCTCAGGTTCCTGTCCCTGGAGACCAACGACATGGACGACTTCGTCCAGCTGCACAAACAGCAGCCAATCAGACGGCAGGTAAATCTCATTCACTCTGATAACATTCGTCATATCAGAGCCGCTGGTTAAAAAAAGAAAAAAACAGTTCATATGACTACAATCCTCCTGCTCATTTTATATCGATTTAAAATTTTATTGTTGACCTTCAAGGCCTCTAATTATGTGAAGGACCCACTGACCCCCTGCGAGCCCGGGCACCTTCAGATCGGCTCATAGTGGCTTACTTCTCCTTCGCAGAGCCCGACTGCTCAATAAAAGCTTTTCTGGCTTTTTCACTTCGGGCCTCCAAACTCTGGAGGGGCTCACCTGTTGAGATTCGACCTGTCAGATCCACCACTGCTTCTAAATCTTCTTAAAACCTTTTCAAAAAAGCTTTTTTTCCTACGTGTGAATCTTATCTTCATTTCATTGTTGATGTTTTTTAATCATATTTATTAGTTGTCTTGTCTTTCTAACATGTTATGAGAAGCGTCATGTATATGTCTGTCATTATTATCCTTATTAACATTTGTCATGTCAGGATCTGACAGTGAACATGAAAATAACAGTAAAACATGGAAATACAAAGAGAGCCAGAAACAACTTATTTAAAGTTGAAATGACCAGACTGACTTTTTCACAAAGATGTCGACATGATTTAAAGGCGCCTCTTCGCTCGCTCTCTCTCTGGTTTCAGACCGTCATCACCTGCATCGGGACCCTGAAGAAGAGCACGGCCGATGAGGACGGCGTTAGCTGTCTGGTGATCGGTACAGAGAGCAGCGACATCTACGTCCTCGACCCCGAAGCTTTCATCATCCTCTCCAAGGTGCTTTCTGTGTAAAACTCTTCATCTGAAATGTAACTCGAACCATCAGACAAATGTACAAATGTAAACAAATGTTCAATATTTGATATGTGAATTTCTCTTGGAGATTAATAAAGTATCTATCTATTTATCTATCTATCTATCTATCTATCTATCTATCTATCTATCTATCTGTCTGTCTGTCTGTCTGTCTGTCTGTCTGTCTGTCTGTCTGTCTGTCTGTCTGTCTGTCTGTCATTTCACACGTCATCATGGCTTTCCTCAGTCGATGATGGCGTTTGCCCAGTTGTCATGGAGATGCTTTAATTGTTAGACTTGAGCATTACATTTTTATATTGTCAAACAAACTAAAGCATCTCCATGACAACTGAGCAAACTCCACACACCATGAGATGTGGTTGAAAGCTAAAATAAAGAAGTTTTTGTGAGTCTGCCGTTGAAACAGTGAAATGTCTGTGTGAATGTTGAAGATGTCGCTGCCTGCTGCTCCCACCATGATGGACGTGACGGGTCAGTTCGACGTGGAGTTTCGCATCACTGTGGCGTGTCGAAACGGCAACATCTACATCCTGCGGAGGTGAGACACACCTGACCGCCAAGGGAGAAGTCACCTGTGCTCTCTGATATACCTCACTCAGCTTGGTACAGGGCTGACAGCTGGTGAAGGTTTTCAAAAGCTGATATACCAACACTGACTTTTAACACAGTCTCACTCAAAAAGATTTTCAAGTTGACACATGAAACAGTATTTCAGTTTGTTTTGCTGCTGTTCTTCAGGGAGTCGGACAAACCAAAGTACTGTGTCGAGTTGTCGTCTCACCCGGTGGGTCTGGTGAGAGTCGGGAAGAACGTGGTGGTCGGCTGCACTGACGAGAGTCTGCAGGGCTTCACACAGAAGGTGAAAGTGCTCACTTTGTGATGTGATGAAGATCTGTGATGACAGATGAAGTTTAATGTTAGTGAATGTTATTCAGAGTTCATTCTGAATAATGAACCACTTTTATCATGATCCATCAAACAGACAGACAGACAGACAGAAGGCTGGCTAAAACAGTGTATGTTTCTCTGGTTGTGTCTTCAGGGGAAGAAGCTGTGGAAGGCTGTCCTCCCCGCTCCCATCACCACCATGGCTGCCATGGACCTCCCCACCAGGGGCTTCCAGGCGGTTCTGGTTGGTCTGGCTAACTGTGAGGTCCAGCTTTACCGGGACAAGAACCTGCTGAGCACCATCAAGACGCCAGACGTTGTCACCAGCATCTGCTTCGGCCGGTACGGCCGCGAGGACGGGACCCTCATCATGACCACAAAGGGTGGGGGCCTGATGGTGAAGATCCTGAAGAGGACGGCGGCGTTCGATGACCGGGACAGCGCCCCTGGGCCGCCGGTGGCCCAGAGCGTCCGCCTCAACGTACCCAAGAAGACCAAGCTGTATGTGGACCAGACTCTGAGGGAGCGTGAGAACGGCCTGGCCATGCATCGCGCCTTCCAGATGGACCTGAGCCGCCTGCGTCTGGCTGCCGCCAAAGCCTACGTCAAAGCCCTGGAGTCCAGCCTGACGCCGATGTCCTCCAGCCTCACCGAGCCGCTCAAGATGAACGCCGTGGTGCAGGGTCTGGGCCCGGCCTTCAAACTGACCCTGAACGTCCAGAACACGGCATCGTGTCGGCCCGTCATGAACTTGGCCATCAGCTTCCTGTACGACGAGAGTCTGTACAGGATGAGGAACCCGTACATGAGGATCCCGCTGCTGGTGCCTGGACTCATCTACCCCGTCGAGACCTTCGTGGAGTGTACCAGCGACAAGGGAATCTCTGACATCATCAAGGTTTTCGTCCTGCACGAGGGCAAGAGCTCACCGCTGCTGACCGCTCACATCAACATGCCCGTCAGCGAGGGACTGACGCTCAACTGACAACACAGCGCTTCAACTTCAACAAGCAAACGAACCAGGATCCACTTGTGACCCGATTGAAAGCGAACTGAAAGATCAGTAAAGTGCAGACTGACCTGCTGATGTTTATTCCAGTGAGTTGGTTTGTAAAAATAAACTAAAAGACAACAATGAGTCACTTTGCTCATTCATCTGGACCAAAGAGCTTAACTACGTGTAAAAGAAACCTGAAACCTGAAGGAGCCACGGAGGTGAAACAGCCCCACCTGCTGGACGGCTGACAGTAAAACATGAGAGTAAAAATGATTGCTGACCTTATTTTAGTGGAACTTCATTTATGAAATCATAAAATTTAAAGAGCTGCTGACAAATTAGATGAAATTCTACATTCTACATACATCTCGAAAGTTTTTATTCTTTGTAGATTTTTCCAGAAACTGCAGAAGTCTGGCTGCTTGTTGTAAAGCTTTAATTCAGTTTGTTTAAAAGTCTGAAACAGTAGTGTGCTGGACATGTGAGTGTTTAGGGTGATTTACAGATTCATCAGCATGTTGTTTGAGCTTTCAGGGATAAAAATCTCTGCAGACAGATCTGTGGTTTTGTTCATGAAGGTTTTTGTAGAAACATCAACGGGACAATATTCTGTTTTTCACATTTAGTTTTGTATGAAATAAACAAGTTTGTAAAGGACATTTTCCTCGAAAGAGAAGCTAACTTTAAAACCAAATAAATGTGTATTTATTACTCTTTTAATATTGGAAAAGTTTCCAATAATAGTAAGTAAATAAAGACTTTGACTCTTCAGACTTGTGGATTGTGTTGTTCTTATGAAAACAACATGAATAATAATGTGCAGATTGTTCTTTCAGCAGGCTCCAGTTAAAATAAAGCTGCTATTGATTTAATCTGCTTTTTATCAGCAGCTTAAAAAATGTCTGCCAATAATTTTCCATCGTCATTCTTTCCAAATCCTGGAGAGTTCCAGGTTTTGAAATAAAGGACAACAAACCCGCGGAGGCTAAATGACAGACCGGGACTTCTTCCTGTCGAACAGTCTGTGGGCGTCTCTGTTCGGGAAATGTGGAGGTCAAAGAACGGTGAGGAAAGGTAAAGAGCTGCTGTTTACTGTCAACTGTTTGTTATGTAAGGATCTGCTTGATTCTGCTCTTCACTATGCCGCCGTGTTTGGTCATCATTGTGAAATAATAAAGATCCATGACACCTGAAAACATCTGGACCTGCTGCGGAGTGAACTGTGGACTTTTCACTGTGTTGAAAGAGGAACTTCAGCCTCTATAAAACCTGAGTGAAGCCCG
This sequence comes from Scortum barcoo, assembly GCA_023238725.1. Taxonomy (NCBI): domain Eukaryota; kingdom Metazoa; phylum Chordata; class Actinopteri; order Centrarchiformes; family Terapontidae; genus Scortum; species Scortum barcoo. The sequence goes on from CM041542.1 coordinate 603,432, forward strand.
AACCAGGCGTCAGCGTGAACAGAAGAAACTCTTCATCTAGATTCAACTTTGAGGTCTGAAGATGAGACGTGTCGTCATTTTGCTGGGTGAGAAACTGACAAATCAGAAACTTAAAACTAAATCCTCCTGCTGCAGGCCCCAGTAAAGTCTCTCAGGTTGATTTTATGTCCTCTGATCTTTTATGATTGTCTCCATACCATCAAATACATCATTAAGACTCATTACAATCTAATTAATTCATATTTTACTGTGAACAAAGGTTCACTCTCCAAACTTTTGATAAACTTTGTGCTAAAAAATATAAAGTGAGAAAAAGAAGATGTGTGTGTTTAAACATGTATGAACTACATTGTGGGGACTCAGCTCTCACACGGACAAAAATCAGGTCCCCACATGGTAAACTAGCAAATGTCAGGATTCAGATGCATGGAAGTTAATGCATGTCAATGTAATATCTTCTTACGTGACAAAACAAGTGTGTATGTGTGTGTGCAGCTGTGCTCTGTGTGTGTGACGGTGTAAAGTTTGGTCAGCTCTGCAGTGGCAATCCTGACAACACAAGGAGGACGACTGACCGATGGGGACAGGGACACTACGGAGCCCGACGGTAACACACCAACACTACACAACTACTGTGCTGCATTAACCAGGATAAGTTCACCTGTTCACCTGGACACCTTCCCCTGGAGGTGTTGGGAAGACCCAGGTACATAAAATACAATAAAGTATAATAAAATAGAGAAGAATAAGAAGATAAAACTAAATAAAATACAACTGAATAAAATAAAATCAACTACTGAAGTAGTACTGAAGACAGACAAAGTGCAGTGGACGCCCAGTGTAGGTTAACAAAGGTAAAGATTATTAGAAAAGGTGCATGTACTCTTGCAAAGGTCAGTAGAAAACCTCAGCAGGTGATGGTGGTGATAATGCTGATAATGGTTTGAGGGTATATAATAATAATTATGATACTGATGTATGATGACAGCATAATAATACTTCTACTACTACTACTAATAATAATACTACAGAATGCTAAAATCAGTAACAGTGACAGTCGGATATTTGTGTCTACTGTTATGCTGTAATATCTAATATGTATATATAATATATACTTGACTGTGCAAGATATACACATGTGCATATAATAATAAATAAATACATTAATCTAAGATGTGATGTATAGTGTAAGTGTAATGTATATTTGGCTAATCAAGGTATATGTACATTTACATAAATATAAACTATAGTAAGTATATACATGATGTGATATATAGCATATATATAATAAATACTTACATACATACACATTAAGATAATATATATGTATATATGTATGCTGTGATATATGACATCATTGTAGTGCATATATCACGTAATATGATATGATGGATACTCTCCAGCAGTCAGCAGTGTTGGGATGTGGCGTGACAGAGATTTAGTCCAGCTCAGTGATCACAGGTGTGACAGAGGCAAGTGAGTTAAACGGGAGCGACTTCCTGTATCGTTCCTTCAGACAGCAGGGTTGAAGGAGTCTGTTGCTAGGGCTGCTCTTGAGCTTGTCCAGTGTTTTATGAAGGGGGTGAGAGACATCGTCCATGAAAGCCAGCAGTTTTGCTGCATCCTGTCCTCGGCCACCTCCTCCAGGGTGAAACTCACAAGCAGCTCTCGGTCTGAAGAAGCTGTTGGGCGCCTGCTGTGTTTCAGGGGGGACAGAACCCACCAAGGTCTGGACATCGTGTGCAGAGACGGATCGGCCGTCTACGCTCCATTTGATGTGACTCTCCACGGGAAGGTCACTGTCTACAACAGGCCCGAAAAGGCAGCTATCGACAGCGGCATCAACCTGCATGGACAGGGTGGGTCCTCATGCTATCATATTAAACTGCATTTGATGGGCTTGTTGATGGTGATGGCGTCGGTGGATCTTGTGTCGTGCAGGTCTGCGTTTCAAGTTGTTCTACGTTCAGCCGGATAAAACCTCTGGATCAGTGAGGAAGGGGCAGAGGATCGGCACCATGCTGCCCATGCAGAGTGTTTACCCAGGAATCACCTCGCACATCCACGTCCAGATGTACGACCGGAGCGACCCCACGCCGTACTTCTGATCGCCTCACCTGGCTTCAGTAACTCTTCTCTGCTTTTAGAAACTAACACAAGCCATAGAGAAGTTCACTGTTTACTCATAAAAGTAAAAATCTTCAGATCGAAATCAAATGTCCTCGTTTGACATGTAAGCTAATAAAGTTTTCAATATTTCAGCTTCATTTGGAAATCATTGTCTTGTTCTTATATAATTATGACTTCATTCTTATCATGTCTTTTTTCTTTTTCTCATGATATTATAATAATACTGTTCTAAATATATAAAATGTGAGAGTAAAGCTTGGACAGGGGCTATTTTACTGCACAATGAATATTTTTACTTAAGTTAAAATGATAATTGAATATAAGTAAGTTTATGGTTTATGGAAGGTTTTGAATGCAGGACTTTTACTTTGGTGGTATTAATACATTTACTGCAGTAAAGGCTCTGAATACTTCATCTACCATTGCTGTTTTTTTACACACTTCACATCATTTGACTCCCTTCACACAGTCTGAGATCATCCTGCTTCATTAATAACATCCATTAATAGAACCAAGAAGTCTTTGTTTTTTCAGTTTATTCATGAAAAATTCATTCGGTGGAACTTATTTTGACCCCATAAACACAAACCAAAGGACGCAGCATGTTGCTTAGACTTCCCATTCCTAACGTGTTTTCTTTGATATGAACAAACCTCCAAAAAACATCAAGATTAACTAAATAAAAAAGAGACCGGACAGAATAATAAGACCAACAACAAACACATAATACACAGCAATCATATAAAAAAAACATTTCTTTAGTGAAATTCAAACTACAGCAAAGACCAAAAACAACAAGAGTCAATTTAAAGACAAACAGGATCCACATCTGAATCTCTCGTTTCCTTCTAATAAGCTCTAAATCGCAGAATTCTGTAAACATGCTGAACTCTAACTTTAGTGTTTAACTCTGCTGCAGCATCGATCAACATTTAAATTTTTTTTCTGGTCTGAGTCCTGGATGTCCGTCTGACTGAAGCTGTGAGTCAAATCAAAGGTGTAAAGTGTAAAAACTCAGATCCAGATTCAGTCGCCTCGTTTCTTCTTTTTTGGCACTTTTCTCCATCCGAGTGCAGCTGAAATTTGAGGAGCTTCTGTTGGCGGCAGCATGGCGGTGAGGAAGAGGCCGAGGCTGCCGGCCATCATGCAGCTGCCGCTGAGGTAGAAGGCGACGTCGTATGACTGAGTGAAGTCATAGAAACAACCTGAAGAAGACAGAAGAGGCGTTAAGACACGGCGTCCTTCGTGAAGACTCACTGTGGTGGATCATCAGGTTCGCTTTAGTCCACCAGTCGTGACTTTCTTTTTGTCTTACCTACGACAGGAGGACCCAGCATGAGGCCCACGCCCCCGAACAACATGAGTATCCCATGAGCCTCAGTGAGCTTGTCCACGCCGACCAGCTTGGTGGTGACGTATGGCGTCAGAGTCCAGTTCCCGTTCATGAAGCCCAGGACCACCGACAGCACCTGGAGGTCTAGGTACGATCTGAAACACAGGCAGACACAAAGGCTGAGACCACAAACAAAGAAAATCAGGACAGTTGGAGACCGAAGAAGCACGCTGATGATTCAGAACAACTCGAGTTGTTCTACGTAGTTCCCATGAGGCTTTGGGAGATGTAAACAGGAAGTATAATGTTGCCATGTTGCCTGTATTTATTTACAATTTGACATTTTTTTAACTGAAAAGCTGACAACACCAATTTCCTGTGGATGTTTCACATTAAAAGCCCTCCAGCATCCCAAAGGGCATCATAATTCTTTTAACTTGAAAACTTTTAAATGAGTCGTGGGGAGGTGATTATCGATTATATTATAATAGTAAGCATTTGTTTCCTCTGCTGTTCACCTGTCCACCTGTCCTCTGTGGTCTCACCTGGTCAGGGGGATGAGCAGGACTCCCAGCCCGCTCGCTCCCACCGTCAGAGCGCACAGGAGGATGCTGTCGACCCACAGCAAACACCTGAGGAGAGAAAAGATTTTTTAATACATTCAGTCAAAGAAGAAGAGAAACATGAACTTTAATCACCCAGAAACATTTTCTTCTTCTGACGTTGTTCATCTTTCAGTGCTGTTGTCAAATGTGATTTTTTTTATCTTATCAGTTTTACTTTTTATTTTCAGACACAGTTTAGTCAACAAAGGTCACCAGGGACTCCAACCAGATGGACTTGAGAACTTGGACGTTACTGTTCATGTTCACTTTTCAGGAAATTAAGTAATCTGAGTGTTTTTTTCTTCTCTGGCTTTTTGTTGAGTGGAAATACAAGCAAAATACAACACATACCATGGTATCCAGATCACATACTGACATGTCATTTCTTCAGGTCCGTCACTCGGTGATGATCAGAGCAGAATAAACAGCCTATGATGATCACCTGTCTGTACCTTTGTGTTTACACATAATTTACAAAACGTAGGAATTTAAGGAAAACCTGAAGAACCTGTGTTTGTGTTTGTGTGTTAAGCTTACTGGGAATAAAGTCTCATTTTGATCTTAATCATCTTAACGTAGGCAGCTGTATCGCTGGTTGCAGCCAGGACGCCACCTACACTTGTACCTGAGGACGACAGATGGCTGACACCTGAACAAGACATTTTTATTTTTAGAATTAAAAGAGTTTTATATTTTTTTTTGCAATGGGATTTGTGGATTATATAAGTAAAGTAAGACGTCATCAGCACATAGACAAAGCTTATTATCAAATATTTCAGTTTCAGAGTCTTGGCTAGACTACTACTATGAGCAATTTCACTCAACTTGAGCTTGAGGAAATTGTGGAAATTCTTCACTATTTTCTGATGTTTTATAGAACAAATGATTCATTGAGAAAATAAAATGCAGATTTATTGATAACTAAATAAACTAAATAAATTAACAGTTAACTGCAGCCCTGCTGAAGATATTTAATATGTCATCATCAGGATTTGATCATTTCCGTAACATTAACATCCCTCACAGCACAGATGTTGTTGTTTATACCATGTTGAATATAACCCACTAATTAATTCAAAGAAACTAAATTAAAAGTTTCTTGCACTAATTGATTCATGTTTATTAGTTTCCTGATTCAACCCAAAATCTGATCTAAGACAGACTGAGCGTTGGACAATACAGAACTTTAAACTGTATTATAGCTCTAAATGCACATTACCAGTGGATGATTACTGCAAACTGAAATGTTCATAGAATTCATGAACATATTGTGCCCTCTTCGGTTATGAGCCATAATTTTTTAGACTAGGTTTAGGTTGGTGGGAGGTGTTGGTTGCTCATGACGCTCTGCAGATCAGCTCAGTACAGCGCTGACTTTAACACAGCTGAACTAACAGAGAGGTTCCTGCAGGCAGCAAAGCGTGACCTCCCTGAATAAGCTCTTAAACACTTGTGTGTTTAAGAGCTGATTGGATGCTCTTACAAAGAATCTGACTACGTTCAGTCCTGAAAAGCTGTTTCAACAACAACAGAAGAAATTTAATGAAAAATAAATGATGTAAAAAAAAAAGGAAAAGTCCTGATTGGCTGTTGTGCTCCACCAATCCAGGAGACTTGTTCACTTTTAGGGAAAAACCAACTCTGTGTGCTTTCTGTTTGTTTCTGATTGTGTTTTCTCCTTCATGAGCACTGAATGAGACATGATGCTGGTTTCTGTTATTCTGACTGCTGCCGGCGGTGTCACCGTCCTCTCTGTGTGTCCGTCTCAGGTGTCGGTGCAGGTCTGTTGTATGCTGCCACCCTCACCATCACCTGTCTGTACTTTGACAAGAAGAGAGGCCTGGCTCTGGGAATAATGACCACAGGTGGGTCCACACACAGAAATAACACACTAAATGGCGTCGGTTGTTTCTCTTGATTTTATCGTCATCAGAGAACAATTAACCTTTCAAATCTAAAATTAAATGAATACTTTAACTTTTTGTCTCTTGTTATTTGGCCTTCTGATACTGTACCTTAATATTCAGAAGAAATGGTGCATTTATGAACCTTTTACTGCTCGGGAACACATACAAACTTTTTTGCTCTCAAAAATGTACATGTAGTTACCCTGAGGTCCAATAATTAGCCTTGGAGGGTACTTTAGTGTAAATTGTACTCTGAGGGACAGAAACTGTACCGTTATTTCTGAGAGTGTAGATATCTTATTTTAGAGTTACTGTCTTAGATTCAGACTTCAGTAATGAAGCCTCTGATAAGAACCAATAACTGGATCAATAAATCCAAAACCACGTCTGAGGTCAAAGGTCACAACAGGTGAGCTCTTTAACCCTCCTATTATCTTTGGGGTCAATTTGACCCCATTCAATGTTTAAAGTCTCAAAATAAATGATTGACATAATTTTTTTTGGGGGTTCATATTTAATGACTTTTCCTAATTTCATGGGGACAACTAGGTAAATATACAACTACCATGATATGTTTTCAGTGTCCTGTACACATGTTGTATGCATCAGTGTTCTTTGGGGTCAATTTGACCACAGGTTTTAGCTGTATAAACACATAAGAAATATCAACATTGTACATTTGTTTTGGTTGTTTTGGATGATATTGAGGCCACTATAACATGCAATTTTATTATTTTCAAAAAGCTTTAGGGCCCTTTAGGGCATCATCTGCCATAGGCGTAGACTGCCGGGGGGCTCCCATGATGCAATGGGCACCTCTCTCCTCTTCCTCTGTCTCTGCTTCCTCTTCCTCTGCTTCCTCTACTCTTATTATGGTAGTAGTGCAAACTGGAGTCAGCTTATAAACTGGTTAAATTGGTTAAATTGGTTAAAGTGGTTAATGTGAATACTCTGATGTCCTGTAAAGTGCATGTTACTGCCGGAGCCCTGGTCCTCTTAGTTCTCTCCAGTCTTGCAGGTTCCTCACTGATTCTGGTTGTGGTCCATCTGTCTGAGGTTCACTGGCCTGGTGGGGACATGATCTGTGTCTGTGTTGTGGAGAGAAGGTCGAGTGGCCCAGAGCTCCATATGAGGACATCTAGAGATGCACCTGGACTCACAGGACTCATTTCCATTACCTGTGATACCTTCACACATGGACTAAACCCATGAACTCAGTTTATCTACAGTTTATTACGACCCATGTTTAACTCCATATATGACTGATGATGTTCTCTGTACATGTGGCATCTATTGCACGTCTCTGTCCGTCCCAGGGAGAGGGATCCCTCATCTGTGGCTCTTCCTCAGGTTTCTTCTTTTTCCCATAAAGGACTTTTTTGAAGTTTTTCCTGACTCCGGTTCGAGGGTCTAAGGACAGAGGGTGTCACAAATGTACAGATTGTAAAGCCCTCAGAGGCAAACGATGTTTGTGATTTTGGGCTTTAAATAAATAAATTTGAATTTTTTAAAATCATTCTCATGCACAGTCCAGCTATGCCTGGTAAATCCTCTGGGGAAGCACCTGAAAAAACTCAGGGCATGAAGGTGGTACTTGACATGGCTGAAAGACTGAATGGTCATAACATTACATGTGATCATTTTTTATGTTGTACGCCCTGGATGAAGAACTGCTGAAAAGGAAGGTTACCATGTTGGGGACAGTGAGAAAAAATGAGCTTTCCCTCTGTGATGAAGAACAGGAAGGTAACATCTTCAAAGTTTGCCTTCACTGACAGAGCCACTGTCGTCTCCCATTGCCCCAAGAAAGGGAAAAATGTCCTGCTGATGAGCACCATGCACAAAGATGCTGTCCTGAGCACCAAAGAAGACAGGAAACCACAAATGGTCTTGAACAACAATGTGACAAAGGGAGGGGTTGATAACCAAGGTCACAGCCACGTACAGCTGCCGACGCATGACTGCCCGTTGGCTCCTTGTAATTTTCTTCAACATCACTGATTTAAGCGCCAACAGTACCTTTGTAAAATGGAGTGAAATAAACAAGGACTGGAAGAACAGAAAACTGAGTTGAAGGAGGATTTTCCTGGAGAAGCTGGGTTATGCGTTGGTGAAACCTCATATCGAGAGAAGACGGTGCTGCTGCAACTGTTGTGAAGGACACCCAAACAGAGACACACCCCAACTCCTCCAATGGTTCAAACTGCAGGCAGCAAACATGCAAGGTCTGTCCCAACAGAAATGACTCACGTCTGCAAGGAGCATGCATGCAGTCTCTGCACATCATGTGTGCAGCAGACAAAAGGCTGGAATGTACCTCACACATACATAGCACAGAGTAGCATAGAACAATCCCTGACACAATGCTCAAAGGAGGAACGTTTGGAGAGGGCTCCAAGCTATCTCAGGACAGGGTAATGGCGAGAGGAGGAACCCTGAGCCTGGAGACAGAGACTGGGCCAACAAGCTAAATCTGTTCTTCAACAGATTTGATACTGGGCCCACCTCCACCCCCCTCAGCCTGAGCACAGACCAGCCCACCTCCAGCTCCCTCTGCCTGCACGCCCCCTCACCACCATCAACACCTCCACCATCTCTGGGGCTCTCACCCCCCCCCGCCTTCACCACCATCTCTACAGTGCTCCTCTCCTCCACCCCTTCCCTCCCCAAATCTCCTCACACCTACAGTGGGTCAGGTGTGAATGCAGCTGAAGAAGATCAAGGCCAGGAAAGCCACGGGTCCTGATGGCATCAGCTCCAGACTCCTCCGGGACTGTGCAGACCAGCTCTGTCAGGTGGTCTGCTACATCTTCAACCTGAGCCTGAGTCTGGAAAGAGTTCCTGTCCTGTGGAAGACTTCTTGTGTGGTTCCAGTCCCTAAAACTTCGCGCCCCAAGGAGCTCCAACCACTTCAGACCCGTGGCCTTAACGTCTCACCTGATGAAGGCACTGGAGAGGATCGTCCTCAGGCACCTCCGCCCCCTGGTGAGCCCAAACATGGATCCCCTGCAGTTTGCATACCAACCCGGCATTGGGGTGGATGATGCCGTCATCTACCTGCTGCAGAGATCCCTGTCTCACCTGGAGGACGCTGGAAACACTGTGAGGATTACCTTTTTTGATTTCTCCAGTGCTTTCAACACTATCCACCCCTCACTGCTCAGGGTGAAGCTGGAGAGCGGGGGCCAGTGACCAGCTGGCTGCATGGATCACCAACTACCTCACTGACAGACCCCAGTTTGTGAGGCTGCAGGACTGTGTGTCCGATGTGGTGGTCTGCAGCACAGGTGCCCCCCAGGGAACAGTCCTCTCACCTTTCCTCTTCACCCTGTACACATCGGACTTCACATACCCTGGACTCCATCGAGGTGATGGGGGAGAGGAGGGCTCTGGCCAAACTGTCCACCATCATGGACAACACCTCCCACCCTCTGCATCAGACTGTGGGGGCCTTAAGCAGCTCCTTCAGTAACAGACTCAGACATCCAAGGTGTAGGAAGGAGCTTCCACAGGTCCTTCATCCCAAACACCATCAGACTGTTTAATGCTGCACTATAAACCTTTGTCATCGTAACAAACACTTCCATACCACAGTAGGACTGATGTTTACTGATGGTTACTGAGGTTCTAGCGATGCACTGTTATGGTCTTTTTTTCATTCCACTCATTTACTTATACGGTTAATTCATATCTGTTCAATAACATAAACATCTGTGTAGCAACATCTAGATCCATATTCACCTGTGCAATAACACCTCACCACTGCACATCTAAGTGGGTGAGGCTGTGTATGTAAATACTGTCTCTTCTTATTATTACTATTTATTGTACATAATGTTTTTGTGTTTATATTCTCTCTATTATTTAATTTTTTGAGCTATTGTAACAGTGTAATTTCCCCACTGTGGGATCAATAAAAGATTATCTTAAATGTACTTTTTATAGTTTTTTTGTAAATAAAGAACTGTTATGTGTTTCTTACTGATGATCTGATGATGATGATGTTCTGTTTTACTGATAACATTTTTGAAATAGTTTGTTTTTCGTGGGGTCAAATTGACCCCAAACATAATACATGTTACTATTCTGAATTTTTCATTCCAAATGTTATAGATAACAAAAATATGTACTTAGAAATAATATAAAGCCATTAAAACACTAAAAAGATATGTCTTTACAATTTTAGGTCAATCAGTTAGATTTTATGGTGATCTGCATATTTTTCCATAGTAACAGATGTTCTGGGTGTATAAGGGGGGTGAGTGAGGGGGGTTGTTTTATTTAAAGGGATATTTAGGTAGTCAACAAACAAACATTAAAGTACCTGACACATAAACTTGGGTAACAATTTGAATCCTAATCATTTTCTGGAGGTTTAAAGTGCTGGGCTCAAATTGACCCCAAGGACAAAAGATGTCAGTAAATTTGAAGGTAACAGGAGTATTGTATTACTACTCTATTAGTATATAGTATCAGTACTAGTATAGTGTTGTTCGCATAATGTTCTGACTCACTCACTGTGTTTCTGTAGGAGACTCCCTGAGTTATCACAGCGGACAGAACTTCTCCACCTTTGACAAAGACCAGGACTCCTGGCTCAGTGGCAACTGTGCCAAAAAATACCTGGGGGCATTCTGGTACAACAATTGTCACAGTACAAATCCCAACGGTGTTTATCGTTGGGGGGCTGACAACACTGTCCATGCTGTTGAAGTGGAGTGGTATTACTGGAAGAGTTATGACTACTCCCTGAAGAGCTTCAGCATGAAGATCCGTCCTGTACACTTATTCTCTGAATATCCACAGTTATAAAGCAATGTGAACCACTGGAGCATTTAAATAGCTTTATATACAGTGTACTGTATTTTATACTGTAAGTTTCAGTATATCAGTGTACACCAATAAGTATGATGATGAACACAGGAATCACATCATCAAAAGTGTGACAACATTCCCACCTGCTTCCAAGAGATAATGTAATAAAAGGGATACCTAATTAAATCGATATAATTTTGTCACTCATGTTAGTGATAAACATATTTTAAATCTGTAACAAAAAGATTAAATGCAGCATTTCTGAACAAAAGCATCACAGATTTAATGAACTGCAGGATTCTTGGGCTTGTTTTGCTCATATGAGATAAACCGATTGAAGTGAGATGTTGTGGAGTTTCACATCTGGTGTCAGTGTGTCTCGTGGGAGAGAGAATAGGGGGACACCTTCCATCAAATTAACTTTTAAATTGAGCTTGACAGGTTGAACTTTTGACACACACCCCCCCCTTTGTCTCCTCAATGAAGTCAACAAGACACACACACACACACACACAAAAAAAAAAAAAAAAAAACTTTCAACATCTGTGTAAGAGCAATATAGGTTTCATACAATGGCTCTATCAGTCCCACCAAAGTGAAGCCAGGAGACTGCATAAAGGAAACACATCACACACACAAACCCCTTATCAAACTTTATGTGTAAGAACAATATAGGTTTCTACATTCATTCCTATTAACATGATCCTGGTAGATTGCAAAGAGAAAACCCTCACTAGATGATAGGTGAGCGTAAAGTCAAAGCGGCTGAAGAAGAGCGCCCACCTGGCCTGATGTGAGTTCAGCTGCTTCGCAGTCTGAATGTAGGACAGGTTCTTGTGGTCGGTTCAGACCACGAAGGGCTGCGTTGATCCCTCCAACCAGTGATGCCATTCCTCCAGTGCCAGTTTGACTGCCAGCAGCTCCCTGTTACCGATGTCATAATTGGCCTCCGTGGGGGAAAGGCGTCAGGAAAAGAAGGCATGCAGCTGTGTTTCCGGACCTTGCCTCTGAGACAACACGGCCCCTACTCTGACATCGGAGGCGTCCACCTCCACCACGAATTTTAGTGCTGGATCAGGCTGAACTAAAACTGGGGCTGTGGCGAACAGAGTCTTTAATCGATGGAAGGCCCTATCAGCCTCTTCGGACCACGTGAAAGGACAGGACGGTGAGGTGAGGGCTGTCAGCGGAGCTGCCTCGACTGTAGTTGCGTATGAAACGATAGAAGTTGGCGAACCCCAAGAAGCGCTGCAGGAGTTTTTGGTTGGTGGGAGCTGGCCACTCTGCCACTCTCACCTTCTCTGGATCAGCCAAGACCTGCTGCTCCTTCAGAATAAAACCCAGGATAAGGGCCTGGAACACAGCAGGGGCGTTAGTTAAGCCGAACAGCATTACAAGATACTCGAAGTGGCCCAGGGGGGTGTTAAATGCCGTCTTCCATTCGTCCCTCTCCTGAATCCGCACCAAGTGATAAGCATTGCGTAGGTCCAACTTAGTGAAGATGGTTGCGCCCTGAAGGGGGGTAAAAGCAGAATCAATTAGTGGCAACGGATATTTGTTCTTGAGGCCTCTGAAATCAATGCAGGGTCAGAGTGGAATCCTTCTTCGTGACAAATAAAAATCCCGCCTCAACAGGTGAAGTAGACGGATGGATAATGCTGGCAGCCAAAGAGTCCTTAATGTATGTCCTGCTCAGGTTTGGAAAGATTATAGAGACGGCTGGAGGGAAGAGGAGTGTCAGGTAACAACTCTATTGCACAATCATATGGCAAGAGCGCATTCTTTACTGAATACCTCTCGTGATAAATGGGAGGAACTCTAGATAGGTCTAAGGGCTTCTCACGAGGGGATGATTGTACGACAGGTCCATCTGTAGGTGAGAGCAGACTGCAGGCAATGTTCATGGCAGCGTAAGCTCCAACTGATAATCTTGCCTTCGGTCCAATCGAGATGTGGGTTGTGAGTGATAAGCCATGGGAAACCAATAATGAGGAGTCTGAGGAGTGGAGATGAGGAGGAACTGTATCTGTTCACTGGTTACCTGAGAAACCGGTGACTGCGCTCCTCTGGAGAGAGATGCGCCCGCCCAACTGCATAGGCTCCTCTGCAGCAGGGGAGCTCAGGGTCTCAGGAGTAGAACCGGAAGGGCTGGGTGATGCTGCCGCAGATGGCTTAGATACCCTGTAGGGACCTGGATCCAACCGTCGCTCACGTCGGCGAGCCTGCAAATGGGCGTCAATATTCCCAGTGAGTTTAATGCTTCTAACCCCACGGGCTCCTCTCGATAAGCTAACTCATCTTTTAAGGACACAAAGACCACAGTAAAAGGCTGCGCAGAGGGATTCCTCGGTCCAATCCACTTCAGCCGCCAGGGTTCGGAACTCCAGTATGTAGTCCTTCACCGAGCATCGCCCTTGAGTGATTGCTATGAGACGGGAAGAAGCACAAAACGGGGAAACAGGAACATCGAAAACCTGGCAAAATCCTCAATGAATGCAGAGTAGGTGAGACCCACCAGAGTCCGCCCATTGAATCTCGCCTCGGCCCAAACAAGAGCTCTCTACTGCAACAATCCTAGCACAAACTGAATTCTAGCTAATTCAGACAAGACAGACATTGGTTCAATTGAAAGAATTCACATTGGAAAATAAACCCCTTACACTGGGAAGGCTCTCCTGAGAAGGGTTCGGGGAAAACAGCCTGAAGATCGCTTCACTGATTGTCCTCCGAACTGTGCTGGCTAGGCTGTGCCGCGGGGTTTGTAGAAGGCTGCTGGGAGAGAAACGGTGTTAGTTGGGTCGTTAATAAGGAAACCTGTTGAGCGAGAGTCTGGTTAGCCAACATCAAGGTTTTTATAATGCATTCGTGTTGGCCCAGCAAAATCCCTTGCTGGGTCAGGACCTGCCGGATGGATGCTGGTCTGATCTCTTGGTCTGCGGGGTCCATCGTAATTACGATTAGTAGGCAAGGCTAAGCTAGGCTAGGGCCCCAGGATGCAGAACCATGACCAAACCAGACAGAGAAGTTGTTGAAAGAGTCTTTAATATTTGTTGAAGGCAGATTTAAACAATCCAAATTCACAGAGCTGAGGGTCCAATTACCACCGTGGCGGCTCTGGCAGTTAGCGGATGGTTGAGACAGCTTGGCAGGTGGCTAGGCTGAGCAGGGACAGAGCAGGCCGACTGGCAGAGCATGATGGGTTGCCGGTGTGGAGATGCGGAGCTGACGTGAAGACAGGACTGAGGAAAGTGAGACAAGCCAGAAGGAGGACGAGGGGAACCAGGCAGGCGAACACGGCGACAACCAGGAGTCAAGTAGATAACTGAACAATCTGGCAGAGAGTGGATGAATGAGCCGGAGCTTAAGTACTGCAGTGGAGTGGGTGGTTGATTGGAGAATGACTTCCAGGTGCAGTCATCAGGCCAGGTGAGATGATGAGTGTACTGAGGGAACCTCCTCGTCCTCCTCTGGAAACAGACAGATGAACACAGACAGAGGGAGAGACTAACGCACACAAAAAAAGGAAGAAGGGGAACAGACACAGGGGAAACAGACAGGGAACCTAACACCCAAACCCCCGTCAGCGCTCTATCCCCGTCTTCATGCCTGCACGGCCCGGTCTGATGATTGAGCACAGATGCGACAGAGGGTGAACACTAGCTTACCATGACTAGTCTTGTATGGTAAGACGGGGAAGTACGAATGGCGGGGTGGATAGACGATGGCTCTGATGAGCCCAAAGTAGTTTTGGGGCGCATCAAAATCGCGATGAATGATGGTATGGCTGTTATGTCCCAGCCTAGGGGAATCTAAGGCACAACATAAAGGGATGTGACTCCCTATCTCCCTGCTCCCAAGGATGACCAGAAGATATAGAATTGCAGTTCAATGAAAATATTTATTAACAAAAACTGTGTTTCATAGGCATCGGGGGGAGCACGGCCAAAACAACAACAAAACCATCTAGAAACAAAAATCCAGTAACTTACCTATTTGAATAAGAAAATAAAACAGGTATCTTACCTGCCTCCCTAAACATAAACAAAAGAAAACTTAAGGAAATAAAACAACTTCTTCCCCCTACAAGAACCCGGACTGCACCGAAGAAATAACAAAACTCAAAGGTGGCATCGCTGCACACGTGCAGTGCCACACACAACAGTTTTCTTAACAGGAGCACACAGCACACCACAGTCTGGTCAGGTGTCCGGAAAGAGTGAGAGAGAGAGCTGGCCGGCATGGGCCGGCCTAAAGGGTAAGGATAGCTGCAATTAACGTACTAAGGGTATAAATTGTGACGTCTACATAGTGCACAGATTCATTCAGCGCGGCTGTGTACCTTAGCCTGGTGCTGCGAGTTCTACCGCCAAATAGAGCATCATGCGGGGTCGAGAGGTTCTGGAAAGTGCGAGGTTTGGAGGAATGACTTTACCCGCTCGTCCAATTTTTTCATAGCCATCCACTCATGTTCCCATAGGGCGACCGTGTTGACTTTGTACTGCGGACCTTAACGTTTGCAATTTCTTTTGAGTGGCAAAATGCAACTCCTCATAACGCACCCCCAGGAGAGGATTGACGGTGCGGGGGTCGAAATATGACAGACAGCCGTGGAAGAATCAGCCTAGAAACTCCCAAGCATGCTCCTCTGACCCAATTTTAGGCATATCCGTCTACAAAGTAAGGTCCAATTTTTTTCTCACCGCGGTTTCTAGCATGTTGGATAAAGATGTCGCGGCTGTGAGAAATTAGCTCCAACCACTGGATGCAGGGGTGAGAGAAACTTTTAAATTGACGCCTGTAGTCATTGGGTGGAGGTGCAGCCAGAGTCTCCATAGTAAGAAAGTTGGTGCGAAACACCTTGGTGCAGGCTGAGGCTATGGTGATGCAGCTAAAAGGATCCACCTGTGTGTCCTTGACAAACTTATCCCTGAATCTTAGGCAGCCCTCGGCGAGAATGTCAACGTCCTGACGGCAGTACTTTAGAGCTTCCTTTTTAAAGTCAAAGACGCCAAGAAGGTGTCCCTATCAGATGCAGTTATGCGCTCTAGACCATACGGTCCTACGTAATTCAATCACTCTCGTGAACTGAAACCGTGAGGGAAATGCCCCTTGTTCTGATCTGGGAAGCCTAGTGCTTTGGGGAAAGCGCTGAGCCGCATGGGGAGGAAAGACAGCAAATCGATATATTTCAGCTGAAAATCAGCATCTGTGAAACAGAAACTTTGCTGCCCTGCATGATCACAGAGACTTCTACGCCCATCTTTATTAAGGTGTTCAGAATCAGGTAGCTGTAAAAACCCTTTCAATTATGGGCTATAAATGTACTGTCGCGAAACGCCGGTCTCCTGAAACGGTGTACAAACTTCTCGATGCAATCTATCCCGCATACGACCACCACGCGTCACCCTTCAGCGTCTTGGTACACACCAAATAGGCGAGGTGCGTGCCGTTCTGGTCGAGCATCGTTTCAAAATCATACAAAATAATTCTGTCCGTATGGTCTGTGGTGGGTTGTAGAGGGTGAATGTAGCAGACATGATTATTAAGATCAAAACTGAAGGGCAATTTCTCCCCACAGATGCGACATGTCTGCTGTCGACATTTGTGCTGCCGCCTCTCGCTCACCTCGTAGACCTTGTGGCATTGTGAGCATTGTTTCACTGCGTCACACATACTGCGCTGCACCGTGTTCAAGGGTCTCTTCTCGAGAGACGGCGCTGCCTCTCTAGGCTCTTTGTGTTTGTGTGACAGATGTAACTGTATCCGACTGTATTCTGTAGTAATGATTTTGAAAAAGAAATAGAAATAGCGGATTGGTACGGTCCGTAAACCCTGTCTCGTATTTGCGGTTGGGTCTGTGATTTTGTTTTCTATAATACACAACAATTTTGCGTTTGAGAACAGATTCAAATTTGAAAGTTCACAGCACTGTCTTCACTCAGACCAGCTTCACTTCCGCTTCAGCCTCCTCATCTGTGCACCCCGGAGCTATGACATGTCGCGCTAAGCTAATAGCAAAGCAGAGCTGATCCTCTCTGAGAATTCCCATCACATCTTGGTAAAATTGTGCAAGATCGGGGAAATCTCTAGGAGGAACCGAGAAGGTGCGTCTTATTTCTACATTGTTAAAATGGTGGCGGCGCTGTGTTCTGAGCACATGTGGAGAGGAGGCCGCAGGTTCCCCCTCGACATTTCCTGCCCCTGGTTGAATGTTTATATGAGGGGGAGAAGAGGAGATGGATTGGCAGTGAGAGAGAGCTTCATCTAAATGACGGAAATAATTATCGGGAGCGGTGTCATCGGACGTGTTGGAGGGTAGGATGTTTTCATGTATGTTTCGGGCTGAGTCTATCAGATGCGGGGAATGGCGTTTAATTGTTCTGCAAATAACTCTGCAGAAGGACTTGTGTGTGATTCAGGGGAGGCTAAGTTGGGGGGAGGTATGTAGTTTAATTGCTCAGTAAAAAACTCTAACACAGGGAGATAAGTGATAGGATTTATTTCATTGTCTGGCCATATTGAGATGTCACACCGTTTTACAAGGCACAGAAATAGCACTTACATTAAATCTCTGAGAAGAACCAAAATAGAGGAGGAGAGGTTCTGGAGTGTTTCGATATACTTTAAACAGAATATACTTTAAACATAAAAGGCTCACCGATATCTGTCTGTGTCAAGTTGATATTTTCAAATTCACCAGTCGTCACTTTAAATGAAAGAGAAAGACAAGTCTCATGTTGCTGAATGAATGAATTCTTGCGTACCATATAATACTGTTTAAATAAAAATATAGAAGGCCAAATTACAACTTACCAGGATATGGAGGTTCTTCATCCAGGGATGCAATGGGTGGAATAGTTGGTGATGGGTTGTTGAAGTTGCTCATGTTCTTCTTTTGGTCCTTCTCTCCTGGTTTGCTTCTGTGTCTTTACAACTGAGCTGTGGGGTTTTAAGCGTTGCTGCGTTTGCATACGTTATTAATTCTAAATGTTTTCTCATTGCAATTTACCAGGAACATGTCAAGGGGAATGATCGTATGACACCATAGATGCAGAAAGTTTTATAAGTGGTCTATGTGTGTGTGTTTTTCCTCTTTGCAGTCTCGTGGCTTCATTGTATTATTCAATTGTTTAACACATAAACTGCATAAACACAGATGCTGAATAGTTTGGAGGGGGTTTTCTCTTCCACTACCAGGATCATGTTAATGGGAATGAATGTAGAAACCTATATTGCTCTTACACAGAAAGTTTGATAAGAGGTCTATGTGTGTGTGTGTTTCCTCTTTGCAGTCTCGTGGCTTCCCTTTGTGGGACTGATAGAGCCATTGTATGAAACAGTTCAACCTGTCAAGCTCAATTAAAAAGTTAATTTGATGGAAGGTATCCCCGTATTCTCTCTTGTGAATCTGTACACCCTCTGTCCTTAGACCCTCGGAAACCGAGTCAGGAAAAACTTCAAAAAAGCCTTTATGGGAAAAAGAAGAAACCTGAGGAAGAGCCACAGATGAGGGATCCCTCTCCCTGGGACAGGACAGACGTGCAATAGATGCCACATGTACAGAGAACATCATCATCACTCATATATGGAGTTAAACATGGGTCGTAATAAACTGTAGATAAACTGAGTTCATGGGTTTAGTCCATGTGTGAAGGTATCACAGGTAATGGGAGAAATGAGTCTGTGAGTCCAGGTGCATCTCTAGATGTCCTCATATGGAGCTCTGGCCACTCGACCTTCTCTCCACAACACAGACACAGATCATGTCCCCACCAGGCCAGTGAACCGGTGCATCATGGGAGCCCCCCGGCAGTCTAAACCTATAGCAGCATAACTAAGGGCGAGCCTGTGCCCACCCTAACTATAAGCTTTATCAAAAAGGAAGGTTTTAAGTCTATTCTTAAACACTGACACTGTGTCTGCCTCTCGGACCCAGACTGGGAGCTGGTTCCAAAGCCTTAAAAAAGTGAATTACAATAATCCAGCCTGGAAGAGACAAATGCATGGACTAATATTTTGGCTAATTTTTGTGATGTTGATGTGATGATCACAGCCTGAGTTTGTGTCATTTATTTTGTAAAGAGTTGCCCCTTTTGGAGGGGGAAATAAAACCCTTATTTTTAAAATCCTCATGTGACTCCTCAAAGGGCCTTTAACGAGGCTCAGAGTCTGTCACACGTTTCGTTCTGACAGCTGATGAAGAGTATGCTGACTGTGGAAAGCTCTGGAACAAGAACGTGGACGTTGAGTTTGATCAGCTGCTGTTCTATTCAAGGTCAAGACTGAACGCTCAAACTGGAAAACAAAACAGCTTGATAACTATTTGAATTAATTTATTACTTGTAAAATCTGTTTTATCTGTAATCAGTTATCTGTAATCTATAATCTATAATCTTTCATCTGTGTGACGCTCAGGTGTGTGACCTTTGGAGCGAGAGAGAAAATGACCTGCAGACTGTTAATCAGTTAGATAACAGCTGAACTGCTCCGGTGGATCTGAGCTGTAAAACAGACCTCAGATCAGACCGGATCACACACACACACACACACACACACTTTCTCTCTGTGGTGTTACTCCGAAGGTGAGTACAATCCTGTTGTTCCTGACAGACTCAGCTTCATTTTACATATGAACTCTGTTTCCTGTATGCTCTCAGCTTTCCCATCATGCAGTCATTGTCATTGTGGCTGGGTGACAGTTAAGCCACAAATCTGAACTGAATTTCCAGAAAACAGTGAAAAGAAAAGTTCTGCTTGTCTCCATCCAGTGCTGCTGTGTGATCCTGAACTCTGTATTAATGTGAGGAAGGTTTCAGCCTCCTCATCCTCCAGTCTCATGCCTTGTAGACGTCGTCATTTATTCAGTCTGTTTTGTGATATTTCCTTTCTGATTGGACACTAACACAGAAGTTCCATCTCTTCCATCTGTCTGATGCAAAGAAATGTAGAAACGTTTGAAACTAGATGGTCGTTACTGAGAAACTGTAGACCACAACATGAACCTTCAGCCTGCTCACTTTATCCAGAGAGCTCCTGTGTGTGTCTGAGTTGACGAGTTGGTTCGATCGCTGGAAGAAACGTGTTTTTACTGCTGCGCTGACAGACAGCATGGCCGGCAGAAGGTCGGTGTGTTGTGGTCTCTCTGCTCGGGAAGTGATGCTGGTCGTCCTGTTAACCATCATGACAGCCGCGTGTGTGACACTGATCACACTGATGGTTACCTGGAAAAAACACACAGGTAAGGACACACGCACATAAACACACACAGTAGACCACATATTCACATCTAAAACAGGAAACACAAAAAAACACACATGCAAGTTTCTTTATTTATACTTGAAATACTAATTTTCCAACCAATGCACGATGTCCTCCTGTGTGTTTGATCCGAACATACTGAATGAAACCAGCTTTATTCTTTAAAAACACGATGTGTATTTTCAATGCAGGTTGTGCAGAAATCTGGGCCCTGTACAGCCCCCCCCCATGATTTTGAAATGATTATTATAGGCCCCTCCCTGTAAATTAGGACCCCCGTCCTACACCCCCTTTTAATTCCATTACAGTTTCTTATTCAATCCAAGTGTTTTCAACTTTACCGCTTTAAGTCAACTTGATTATGATTAAGTGAAACAAAAGTTGTCAAGTTGTTTATGAACAAATAACAAACTCCACACCACAAAATCAGCACTGACTGCAGCAAGTGTCAGATCAGAGAGAAATTAACCTTTAATGAGCTTTTAGAAATTGAAGGGAAGGAAATGAAGCAGCTACCCTCCTCTGCTGTCCTGTCAGGTCCAGATCCGACTCTTCCTTCCAGTCCAGAGCCTCACTCTTACCTGATTGGAGCGGGCCGAGCCGACTGCACCGGGCCACCGGCTGAAGTCCCTCTGGTCAGTACCAAAACACAAAGCACACACTCGTGTCCACTTCGAGGACTTCTGCCAGCTCCTTCTTCCATGTTCAAACATCATGAGTACAAGTCATGGTGTGAGTATTTGAGGCAGATTCCTACAACAACAGACACTTAAAAACACGAGGAGGATTTAAACACAAACCAGCTTTGTTTGTTTGATCCAAGCAGAGACAGTAAGGACTCCCGGCTGAAGAACCTGGGAGTCGTTACTCTCTCTCTGTGGAAACCTGGGAGTCCGATCTATCTGCGCGTAAAGCTTGAATGATGTTTTTGCTAAGACCTGCTGATCTACTTGAAGAAGAGTCTCATGGGTGTTTGTGGGTTTATATAGTATAATGCACGTCCGGAGAAGATTAGGTGTTGCATTGCTTTTGGATTAAACCTTAGGTAGCTAAAATAACCGAATCCAAAATTGTGCTGTGTTGTTGCAGCTGCTGCCAGATTTTAATGAATCACTCTCCACAATGTAGTGAGCCCACTAAGCACAACACCCTCCCTCTGAAAGTGTGCTGCTCACCCCGATCGTACACCCATTAGCCACAACATGAAACACACTTGTACAATCTAATGTTGTCCAATACAGCTCAGTTTCAGAGTCACACTGTCAGAGAGGTGATAATTCTACTTTATGGTCATTACTGAGCTGCTGTTGTGGCACTAGACTGCTTTATATTAAAAGATGGTTTTAATATTTTCTTTACATACTTGAGCGGGGCATGTATCAACCGTGTTGATGAAGCGATCAGTGACGGCAATATCGGGAAGAAGGAACACCCCAAAGAGGGGCTACAAAAGTTGTGGGGGGTAAAGGCAGCAGGGGCCAGTGGTGATGGAGCACTGGGGGCCACAAACTTATATACTTTTATATATATACTTATATATTTGTGAAGAAAGGGGGAGTGGAGGTACAGCTATGTTTTCTCGGTCTTAGCACACTGAGGCCTTTAGGAAGCACACACAGTTTTAATCTTCAGATAATCAAACTCCAAAGTCTGCAGCAGAGGCCGGACGCTTCTTGTCTGATTGGGTGTGTTTGGACTGATAATCTTTATGGTTTCTCAGCTGAAATCTGGAGGAAACACATAATCTGTCTAACATACGTTTGTGGTTGTTTTTACAGCAGGCTGATGCTACCCAGCACAGAGCCCTGTTGACTTACCCGGTTGGGGTATGGGGGGCTGTGGGGCTGGTCTGTGAGCCTTTCAGTCCTTATATAGTTGTATGAGGCTTGGTTCCTGCCAGCGTTGTCCCTCGTTCTGTTTGTGGATCAGGATGAGAGTCAGAGTGTATAAACAACTTCATCAACCAGGATGATTCACAAGTGAAGTCAGAAGTGGATTTATGTCTGACGTCCATTACTGAGCTCACCATTTATAGATTCTTTGAGATGATCACACTGTGTTTCTTATGTTTGTGTATCTGTGTGTGTTTTAGATGGGTTACGCAAACCCTCAGCAGACGGCTTCAGGCATACACACTCGCCTTTACAGTCGAGCCTTCATCGTCGATGACGGGATGCAGAGAGTCGTGTTTGTCACAGCGGACGTAGGAATGATATCACAGAGGCTACGTCTGGAGGTGAACACACACACACACACACACACACACAGTACAAAGAAAACAGCTAAAGACATATTTAGATCATTTAAGCATCAATATACATTAATAGAAAAAGTATTCAGAGTGTTGCCCACATTTCTAGTCTGTTCTGCAAATGATATAAGTAAAATAATATGTGTAAAGAAATAATGTGTGTGTGCGTGTGCAGGTTCTGCAGGCGCTGCAGGTGAAATACGGGGATCTGTACCGTCAGGATAACGTGGTTCTGAGTGGGACTCACACTCACTGTGGACCGGGCGGATATTTCCAGTACACACTGTTCATGATCAGCAGCAAAGGTTACATCAAGGAGTCCATCGAGCCGCTGGTCAACGGCATCGTTGAGGTGTGTGTGTGTGTGTATGTGTTTGATGAATTGATTGGTTGCTGTTCAGCACCCTGCACATGGGATAATTAATTTAAATCTTGTTTCCAGAGTATAGACATAGCCCACAGTAATATGAAGCCAGGCAGGATTTACAGGAGCCGAGGAGAGCTGGACGACAGCAGCCTGAACAGAAGTCCTCACTCCTACCTGAACAACCCTGAGGACGAGAGACACAGGTACACAGTCAGAGAGAGAGAGACAGGGTATTAATGCTACCAGTAAAATGTTAGATCTACAGTGACTGCTTCGAATGTGCCTTCAGTGTTACTGCTCCTCTGATCGGCTTCAAGCTGCACTGACTTTGTCCTCAGTGACTCTGAATGGATGAACGGGTGTATGAAGGGCGGCCAGGCTCGTCATGTCTGCACACGCCCACCAAATGTGGCTGTAAAAACACGAAGCGTTCAGGAGACATGAGCAGTCGTGTGTTCTGATGATTGTTCAAACCTTGAAAATGATGTAGATGCAGATGGACGAGGCTTACCTGGACCCACAGAGTCCAGGAGAAGACAGACTTTGATTCTGAGACCTGCAGTTCAAATTCACGAACCAAAACATAAAGTTTGTTGTCCAAGTGTGAAGTTGATCGGACGATCAGGTGATCAAGGACAGACTGACAGAGATTCCTGCATCAGTAGATACTTAGATATGCATGAATACATGAACATTTATAGTTTTTATGAGTGATCATCCTTATACATTCCTCCTGATGTCTCATTCATTTGTTATTGATTAGTCTTGTTACTGATCCTTCAGGTACAAGTGGAACACAGATAAACAGGTGTTGGTGCTGAAGTTCACTGATCTGAAGGGAAAGGGGGTCGGTATGCTCAGGTAAAAACACACACATTAATAATAATTAACCTGTATGATACAATACATGTTGAACTCAGTGGTGGTTCAAATCAGGAAATATCTGATCAAAGAGTAAACGAACGACTAAAAACCAGATGTTTGTTGAAGGAAAAATATTCAGCAGGAAATGTAAAGTTTGGTTTTGGTTTCAGAGCTGGACGTTCTCACTCAGTAAATAAATCTTTTGTTCTTCACATTTGATGACAATGATCTTATATTTCACTTAAAAAGTAAAAAAGTAAAAAGTAAGACCCTCCCCAGTGTTTACAATATCATTTACTTCCCTTGACTTGAAAAAAGCACACGGTCCTTCCCTGATACCGTCCGTCTGCTCTCAGCTTGTTATTGCTCAGAGATGAGGGTGAAAACTGTTGAACCTCACACTGATCGCTGTGATGGTGTTTGTGTTAATATTTGTGTGAAACCTCCACACTGTCTGACCGTCGGTCTGACTCCACCCCCCCAACAGCTGGTTCGCCGTCCACGCCGTCAGCATGAACTACACCAACCGCATGGTGAGCAGCGACAACATGGGCTACGCCTCCTACCTGCTGGAGCAGGACATGAATCCTGGAGATCTACCTGGACAGGTGACTGCAGGCTGCTGTTTCCATGGAGACACTGTGAGGTCTTTGTGCAGCCCCTCCCCCACATGCAGATGTGGCACTGGGCATCCTTCAAACTGGTTTATTTTGAAGATAAAATGCAAAGTCAAACCTTCCTCCACATCCTTGTTGAGTTTAAGGTTCACTGTGGAGTAACAAAGTCTGTCCAGTCATTCCCTAAAAAACGTCGTACTTTAAAACACGTCGTTGTTGTTCACTCTGCGTTTACTAGCTAACAGTTTTCTTCTTCACTGGCTTTATTGGCACATTGAAGCGTTTCTTGGTTTGTCACCTCCACCTGTAGATCAGTGTGAAACCACACATTCAATAAATTCAGTGTAATGTTGACTCAACATTGTGTGTATGTGTGTGTGTGTGTGTGCTCAGGGAGGTTTTATTGCTGGTTTCTCCTCCAGTAACCTCGGTGACGTCAGCCCGAACACCAGAGGACCTCACTGTGTGAACACCGGACTGCCCTGCGACTACCTGAACAGCTCCTGTCCTGTAGGAGGGGTAAACACACACACACACACACACACACACACACACACACTCAGTACAGTATAATCTGCAGGCAGTAAACAGGAAGTGTGTGTCTGTCAGACAAAGATGTGTCAGGGGTTCGGACCTGGAGACGACATGTTCGACACAGCACGAGGATCATCGGACACAACATCTACAGCAAAGCCAAGGTACCTGTCTGCCTGTCTGTCCACCTGTCTGTCCACCTGTCTGTCCACCTGTCAACCTGTCAACAAAGCCTGTCTGTCAGCCTACCTGTCTGTCTGTCTGTCTGCCTGCCTGCCTGCCTGCCTGCGTGTGTCTGCCTGCACCATCTGCCTGCCTGCCTGCGTGTCTGCCTGCCTGTCTGTCTGTCTGTCTGCCCTGCCTGCCTGTCTGTCTGTCTGTCTGCCTGCCTGCCTGCCTGTTGTCCCTGCCTGTCTGTCTGTCAACCTGTCTGCCTGTCTGTTTGCCTGTCTGTCTGTCAACCTGCCTGCCTGCCTGCCTGCCTGCAGCCTGCCTGCCTGTCTGTCTGCCTGCCTGCCTGCCTGTCCTGTCTGTCTGTCTGTCTGTCTGTCAACTGTCCTGTCTGTCCTGCCACCCTGTCTGTCTGTCTGTCTGTCTGTGTGTCTGTCCTGTCAACCTGTCTGTCTGTCTGTCTGTCTGTCTGTCTGTCCTCAGCCTGTGTGCCTGCCCGTCTGTCTGTCTGTCTGTCCTGTCTGTCAACCCTGTCAGCCTGTCTGTCCTGCCTGTCTGCCTGTCTGTCCTGTCATCTGTCTGTCTGTCAACCTGCCTGTCTGCCCGTCTGTCCACCTCTGTCTCAACCTGTCAACCTGTCTGTCAACCTGTCTGTCAGCCTACCTGTCTGTCTGTCTGTCTGTCAGCCTGCCTGTCTGTCCTGTCTGCCTGCCTGTGTCTACCTGCCTGCCTGCCTGCCTGCCTGTCTACACCTGCCTGTCTGCCTGCCTGCCTGCCTGCCTGTCTGTCTGTCTGTCTGTCCTGCCTGTCTGCCTGCCTGTCTGTCTGTCAACCTGTCTGCCTGTCTGTCAGCCTGTCTGTCCTGTCTGTCTGTCTGTCTGTCTGTCCTGTCTGCCTGCCTGCCTGTCCTGTCTGCCTGTCCTGCCTGTCCTGCTGTCACCTGCCTGCCTGCCTGCCTGCCCTGTGTCTGTCTGTCTGTCTGTCGCTGCACCTGTCTGTCTGTACTGCCTGCCTGTCCTGTCTGCCTGCCTGCCCATCTGCCTGTCTGTCTGTCCTGTCTGCCTGTCTGTCCCTGTCTGTCTGCTTCACCTGTCTGTCTGTCAACCTGTCAACCTGTCTGCCTGTCTGTCAACCTGTCTGTCAGCCCCTGTCTGTCAAGCCTGTCTGTCCCAGCCTACCTGTCTGTCTGTCTGTCTGCCTGCCTGTCTGCCTGCCTCGCTGTCCTGCCTGCCTGCCCTGTCTGTCTGCTGCTGTCTGCCCCTGCCTGCCTGCGTGTCTGCCTGTCTATCTGTCTGTCTGTCAACCTGTCTGTCTCACTGTCTGCCTGTCTGTCCACCTGTCTGTCTGTCAACCTGTCAGTCCTGTCTGTCAACCTGTCTGTCTGCTGTCTGCCTGCCTGCCTGTCTGTCTGTCTGCCTGTCCTGTCTGTCTGTCTGTCTGTCTGTCCTACGTGTCTACTGCCTGCCTGCCTGTCTGCCTGCCTGTCCTGCCTGTCTGTCTGTGTGTCCTGCCTGTCCTGCCTGCCTGCTGTCTGCCTGTCTGTCACCTGTCCTGCCTGTCCTGCCTGCCTCCTGTCAACCCTGTCTGTCTGCCTGTCTGTCTATCACCTGTCTGTCAGTCCTGTCCTGTCTGTCTGTCTGCCTGCCTGCCTGTCCTGCTGCTGCTTCATGTCTGCCTGCCTGCGTGTCTGCCTGCCACACCTGTCCTGTCTGCCTGCCTGTCGTCTGCCTGTCTGTCCTGTCACCTGTCTGTCACCTGCCTGTTCCTGCCTGTCTGCCTGCCTGTCACGTCCTGTCCTGCCTCTGCCTCTGCCTGTCATCCCTGTCAACCCTGTCTGTCCTGTCCAACCTGTCTGTCCTGTCACTGTCTGTCTGTCTGTCTGCCTGCCTGTCTGTCTGCCTGTCTGTCTGCCCTGCCTGCCTGCCTCTGTCTGCCTGTCTGCCTGCCTGCCTGCCTGTCCTGTCTGCCTGCCTGCCTGCCTGCCTGCCTGCCTGTCTGCCTGCCTGCCTCTGTCTGTCTGTCCTGCCTGCCCGCCTCTGTCTGTCAACCTGTCTGTCAACCTGTCTGTCAGCCTGTCCTGTCTGTCCTGTCTGTCAACTGTCCTCTGTCTGTCTGCCTCTGTCTGCCTCCTGCCCCGCTCTGTCCGTCCTGCCTGCCTGTCTGTCTGCCTGTCCTGTCTGCCTGCCTGCCTGCCTGCCTGTCGTGTCTGTCTGTCTGTCAACCTGTCTGTCTGCCTGCCTGCCCGTCTTCGTCTGTTCTGTTCGTCTGTTCGTCATCTGTCTGTCTGTCAACCTGTCTGCCTGTCTGTCTGTCCTGTCTGTCCACCTGTCAACCTGTCTCTGTCAACCTGTCAACTGTCAAATGTCCTGTTGTCTGTCTGTCCTGCCTGTCTGCCTGCTCTGCCTGCCTGTCTGCCTGCCTGTCTGTCTGTCTGCCTGCCTGTCTATCTGTTTAAATCATCACAGTTTCATTCATCCTGTCATAATAACGTCACACTTCACTTGATCACAGGCTCATTTGTCTCAAACTGAAATTGACATTTAAACTTTTTGTTACTTGAATAAAATATTTAAATTATGACAGAAGAAGGAAATAAAGTTAGTTTTTTATTTAAAGTCAGTAACAGTCGTGTGTGTTGCTGCCCCCTGCAGGAGCTGTACGACACTGCAGCCGAGGAGGTGACGGGTTCCCTTCACGCTGCTCATCAGTGGGTCAACATGACGGATGTTACTGTGCAGCTCAATGAGACACACACGGGCAATGGGCACACACACACACACACACACACACAGTGGGCAACACACACACACACACACACACACAGTGGGCAACACACACACACACACACACACACAGTGGGCAACACACACACACACACACACACACGGTGGGTACACACACACACACACACACACGGTGGGCAACACACACACACACACACACACACACACACACACACACACAGTGGGCACACACACACACACACACACACACACACACACACACACACACAGTGGGCAACACACACACACACACACACACACACACGGTGGGCACACACACACGGTGGGCAACACACACACACACACACACACACACGGTGGGCAACACACACACACACACACACACACGGTGGGCAACACACAGTTGTTGTGTGGACATGTGTGGTTGTTGTTTAAACATGTGTGTGTTTGTTGTTTAAACATGTGTGTGTTTGTTGTGTGGTATTGTTGTGTTGGACATGTGTGTGTTTGTTGTGTGGACATGTGTGGTTGTTGTTTAAACATGTGTGTTTGTTGTTTAAACATGTGTGTGTTTGTTGTTTAAACATGTGGTTTGTTGTGTGGACATGTGTGTTTTTGTTGTTTAAACATGTGTGTGGACATGTTGTTTTTGTTGTTTAAACGTGTGTGTTTGTTGTGTGTGTTTGTTGTTTAAACTGTGTGTTTGTTGTCTGAACATGTGTGTGTTTGTTTGAACATGTGTGTGTTTGTTGTTTAAACATGTGTGTTTGTTGTTTAAACATGTGTGTGTTGTTGTGTGGACATGTGTGTGTTTGTTGTTTAAACATGTGTGTTTGTTGTTTGTGTGTTTTTGTTGTTTAAACATGTGTGTGTTTGTTGTTTGTTTGTTGTTTAAACATGTGTGTGTTTGTTGTGTGGAAACGTGTGTGTTTGTTGTCTGAACATGTGTGTGTTTGTTTAAACGTGTGTGTTTGTTGTCTGAACATGTGTGTGTTTGTTTGAACATGTGTGTGTTTGTTGTTTAAACATGTGTGTTTGTTGTTGGACATGTGTAAACATGTGTGTGTTTGTTGTTTAAACATGTGTGTTTGTTGTTTAAACATGTGTGTGTTTGTTGTTTAAACATGTGTGTGTTTGTTTAAACGTGTGTGTTTGTTGTCTGAACATGTGTGTGTTTGTTTAAACGTGTGTGTTTGTTGTCTGAACATGTGTGTGTTTGTTTGAACATGTGTGTGTTTGTCAGGTCAGCACATGTAAACCTGCTCTGGGTCACAGCTTCGCAGCAGGAACGACAGACGGAGGAGGAGACCTCAACTTCACTCAGGGTGACTCTTCTTCTTCTACTGCTCCAACTGTCGCTCCTCTGACCTCTGACCTCCATTTAACCCCATTGTCTCTCTCTCTCTGACTGTCTCTCTCTCTTTTCTCTCTTTGACTGTCTCTCTCTTTTCTCTCTCTCTCTCTGACTGTCTCTCTCTTTTTGACTCTCTCTCTCTCTGCTCTGTCTCTCTCTCTCTCTGTCTGTCTCTCTCTCTCTGACTGTCTCTCTCTTCTTTCTCTCTCTCTTCGACTCTCTCTGCTCTGTCTCTCTCTCTCTGCCTGTCTCTGTCTCTCTGACTGTCTCTCTCTTTTTGACTGTCTCTCTCTCTCTGTCTCTCTCTCTCTCTCTCTGTCTCTCTGCCTGTCTCTGCTCTCTGCTCTGTCTCTCTCTCTCTGACTGTCTCTCTCTCTGCCCCCCGTACGTAGGAGCCGTGGAGGGCGACCCGTTCTGGGACGGGATCAGAGACACTCTCCTGGGCAAGCCGTCCAATCAGACTCAAGAGTGTCATCATCCCAAACCAATTCTGTTCAGCACGGGAGAGGTGAGCAGGAAGCCAGGGGCCACAGACCAGGGGCCTTAGACCAGGGGTCACAGACCAGGGGCCTCAGACCAGGGACCTAGACCAGGGGCCTTAGACCAGGGGCCTACCAGGGGCCTTAGACCAGGGGCCTTATACCAGGGGCCTTAGACCAGGGGCCTTATACCAGGGGCCTTAGACCAGGGGCCTTATACCAGGGGCCTTAGACCGGGGTCACAGACCAGGGGCCACAGACAAGGGACCTCAGAGCAGGGGCCACAGAACAGGGTTCTCAGACCAGGGACCTCAGAGCAGGGGCCACAGACCAGGGGCCTTAGACCAGGGGCCTTAGACCAGGGGCCACAGACTAGGGGCCTTAGACCGGCGTCACAGACCAGGGGCCTTTGACCAGGGGCCACAGACCAGGGTCCTCAGACCAGGGACCTCAGAGCAGAGGCCACAGACCAGGGGCCTTAGACCAGGGGCCTCAGACCAGGGGCCACAGACCAGGGGCCTCAGACCAGGGACCTCAGACCAGGGGCCTCAGACCAGGGGCCACAGACCAGGGCCCTCAGACCAGGGGCCTCACCTCAGAGCAGGGGCCTCAGAGCAGGGACCTCAGAGCAGGGGCCAGAGGCATCACTCTGTGTGTGTTAAATCTCTTCATGGTGGAAATGGAGGCTCGTTTAATCTAAAACAGAGAATAAAGAGAAAAATATGAAAATATGTGAAACACACCGCCACAAAAAAAACTAAACAGATTCACATGTGTGCGTGTGTGTGTGCGCAGATGAACTGGCCTCTGCCGTGGCATCCTCAGGTCGTTGATGTTCAGATGATCACCATCGGCTCTGTAGCTGTTGTCGCTGTTCCTGGAGAGATGACGTAACTTTTCATTAATACCGCTAATGATGATACTGCTAATGATAATACTGCTAATGATGATACTGCTAATGATAATACTGCTAATATGATACTGCTAATAATACTGATGATATACTGCTGAAAATAATACTGCTAATGATGATACTGCTAATGATAATACTGATATGATACTGCTGAAACTGCTGATAATATGATACTGCTAATGATGATACTGCTGAAAATAATACTGCTAATGATGATACTGCTGATAAGGTATGATAAATCTACAGTATTTACATAAATATTATTAGTTATTATATTAACCTATCAGAGAGAAAATGCACAGTGCATGTATTATCTCAAACCAAAGTTGTATTATTTTGGTGGAACTCTGTTATCTCTGTTGTAACCATGGCAACCGTTCTCACACATCCTGTCACATGTCACATGACGTCACTGTGACCTTGTTGTTTTGCTCTGCAGCACCATGTCTGGAAGGAGGTTAAGAGAAGCTGTGAAACAGGTGAGACAAGACAGGTACACAAACATCAGCTCCGCCTCACACCTGCAGCCCGTCACATGATCATCCTCTGTGTGTGTGTGTGTCAGGAGCTCCAGTCGAAGGGGGCGTTCAAGAACTTGGAGGTGGTGATCGCTGGCCTGAGTAATGTCTACACTCACTACATCACCACCTTTGAAGAGTACCAGGTACGCAGCAGCTGAGGCTCATGGGTACTGTAGTATTTACAGACTGACAGACCAAACCAAACAGTCACCGTGTGTTTTTCAGGTGCAGCGGTATGAAGGAGCCTCCACCATCTACGGCCCGCACACGCTCAGTGCCTACCTGCAGAAGTACCGGGGACTGGCCAGAGCCATCGCACAGGTGTGACTGTCCGCTCATTCAGAATCATTCTGTTATGTTTACATGTTGCCTGTTGTGCACTTCCTGTTTTATTTTGTAGTCTCGCCTCTCATCACTTGTGAGCGCTTTGCTTCCTGTCCTTTCGTGTCTCCCTCCCATTTTGATTGCCTGCTCCGCCCCAATTGGTTTCACCTGTCCCCATTAGTCTCCAGGGTATTTAAGTCAGTCCTTCTCCTTTTGTTCTTTGTCGTGTCGTCTGTGCTTTCCTGTGCTTACCTGTGCTGTTTTATGTCGTCATCCCTTGTGTGTTCCTGCCTTCCTGTTCGGTTCCTGCCTCGTCCCTGTGTTCCCGTGTTTGCCCTCAATAAAGAGTCTAACGTCTACTCTGCCTCCTGCCTCGTCTGCATCCTGGGTCCAACTCCACTTCACCTTGCACCAACCCTAACACATTCAATTACCAAGAGCTGAAGACACTGGCTGAGGTCTTCTTCAGAGTCGCCATGTTACTTTATTCATTTTCAGTTTAACGGGACTTCCACATCCCGACTATATCGTTATCTGTGATGTGCCTCCAGAATAAACCTCCAGAAATCCGTTTAGAGAAAAAGGACGCTGCAGGACTTATCTGAGAGTCCTCCTGTTTCCTTCAGTATCACAGTAATTCAGTGATACTCTTGATCCACTGCAGACAGGAGCTAACAGCTAACAGCTGATTCACACACCATCAGTAGAGACTATCTGACTACATGCATGGCAACGTGATTCTTCCTGTTTACATCCCACAAAGAGTGCTGTACTTTCAAAACCTTGAGCAGTTTCACTTCTCTTTGACAGTACCAAGGCTCGGACTCTCTAACAGCGTGTTGTGATTTGTGTGTTTTCAGGGCCGAGAATCAGAGCTGCCGGTCGGCCCGCAGCCTCCCTTTTTTCAGAAGAATCTCTTCAGTCTGCTGCCTGCGGCGTCTGCTGACAGGAAACCAGAGAACAGCAGCTTCGGAGACGTCCTGCAGCAGGTGTTCCCCGTGTACAGACAGGTAGGACACACTGACGTCATGTCTCCTTCTGCTCTCTGTCGGCGGTGGGGCGTTCCTCAGGGATCAGCGCTTGGCCCACTTTGTTTCAGTCTGAAGATGCTGCTGCCCTTTGCTCATTTTCTCTCTCTGTCATTGTTATGCTGCTGAAACCAGCTGTTTTATGTGAACATAAACTGAAGTTTACTGTGTTTTTCAGGGCGATGTTGTCTCCGTCACATTCGTAGCAGGAAACCCTCGACATTCTGGAGACATCGTAAGACCAAAAGCTCCTTTATACTTTTTGTCTTACTTTCCCTTTCTGTTCGTTTCTTTGCTGCTCAATGTCTTTGTGTTGTGTTTTTTCATCCTCTTTTGGTCTCATTGTCTGTTACAGAGAAATAAAACTTTTGTGACTGTGGAGATTTATGACAACACAACAGAAACCTGGGAGGTCGTTCTCACCGATGCATCATGGGAGACCAGGTAGGTTAGTGTGTAGTAGGTGCAGTATAGTCAGGAGAAGATATTTACAGTATTCAAAGTAAAAGTACTGTTCCTGCTGTCCTTTGTTTCTCATTAGTGGAATCGTCCTCATCATTAATGTAAAAGGATAAAATACGTCTCTTGCAGATTTCACTGGCTGAAGGGTTCAAACCGGGAGAGTAACTCCACCATCGAGTGGCACATTCCCTCGTCGGCTCCCAGCGGCCTCTACAGGATAAAACACTTTGGACACTACAAAGAGATTAAGAATCTGCGACCTGTCATCACACCATATGAAGGCACGTCCGCCGTCTTCAGAGTCACCACCAGCTTTTACTATCAGTGAGATCACGATGCCTCCAAGGTCCAAAACTCCTGATCATCCAGGACCAGAAATAAAAAAAAGGACTTTCTAGAAAACTCAAAGAATACTGAGATTAAATATGAAGTCAGAATTGATGAGACTCAATTGTTGTGTATGTTCAGACTGTTTTCACTAAAAATGTAAATGATTTCAGAACTTGCTAAAAATGTGTCATTAGATGTTTTCTTGCACAAATTAAATGAGATAAAACAGCTGATATCATCTTTATGGCCACTTGGGGGCAGAGCAAACAAGCTGTGAACACAACACTTTACTCTGTTAAGTAGCTGAATAACAAACATGCCCTCATGTGGAGACGTCTGTCACCTGATCAGTCCAACATTCACTCTTTCAGCTTCGCCAACTTCATTTCAAATGATATACAAATAAAATGACCACTTAATTCACTGACTTCCTGCTGAAGTCAGTGAGTAAATAAAGAACCAATAAAATAAGAGAAGCCCAAAGTGATAGAGATGTGTTATCGATATGAAGGGGGGAGGGGGGGGTGGCACATCATAGTTGTCTGAGCTCTGAATTCATCTTCCTCCTGTTTACATCTATCCTTGTTACAAAAAAACAAATATGGATCTAAATTCTCACTTCACTGATCCTAAACCCAGTAAAATGTGTTCAAATTATTATATATACTCTACAACAGTGTACACACATAAGCTCAGTATCAGTCACAGTCATAATCACACTGTGACACCACTATTATAAATACATTTTTATAATACTTCGTGCACTTTTACTTAAAAAGCAACTTGCAGGTTAAACTCAATATATGCCAGCATTTCCTGGAAATGATCATTTGAAAGGTGAATGCAGGATTTTGTGTTTTATAAGCCACGAGGACAAAGATTCGGAGGAAAAAAAGACCCGTTTTGAGCAACTTAGTCTTTTTCTTGACCAAGGTGTCTTCTTAATATGGACATAAATCTCCCTCACCACGACAACTCCAGATATTACTGTATTATAGACAGTCTTTTCTACACATTGACCCACTGAGGTTGCCAACCTGTTCATCTAGAAGTGACATTTTCTTGTAACTGAGTATTTTTACAGCTTTAAGGATCTGAATACTGCTGAATACTACACCAACCCTGAGTACAGATACATGTGTGGATCTCTAATGATAAAAATGTACACACACTATGTCCAGTATATATTTACTATTCTTGTTATATGGAACACAAACATGTCTTTAAACATGAATAAATCTCAAACCAGCTTCAGTTTACGTTGTGTTGATTCTGAACATATGACAATGACAAAAGACTTTTATTGACAAAAATATTTATTTCAAACTTATCTGTGTAGAAATGTGTCAAGCAAACCAAAACTGCACAACTACAGGGACATTTTGAATCGTCACAGCATGGATCCACGTAGAACTGTCGACATGATGAGGTCAAAATATCAACACTGACGTGCACTCAAAGTCACAGTTCAGGGCAGAAACCAGCAGTTTGTTTCTTAGTGAAACACAGCGACACATTTCTCCTGTTTTCTTCTGGTTCTTCTGAGCTTCTTTGGCCCCGTCTGCTGGTAACTTTAGATGTTAATACTGTTATACACTTAAGTAACATTTCAAAGGGATGACTTTTACTTGTAACCGAGTTTTTCTACACTTTGCATTGTTTTACTTTTACTCAAGTAAATGATGTACTTTCTCCATCAACGTTGTGAGCATTCAGCTACCTGCTCTAAAACGCACCATATTGCATATTAACATTAGACTTTGGATAAAAATAAATGCCCTATGATATAAATACAGATGCATGTCTCCATATTACTCCACATAGACGTGCAGTGTATGAACAATAATCTGCACATTGCGTTTCCTGTCCCACATTTGATTGGGAGACGTGAACTCAACTGAGACCTTCAGATGTTGTTTGGCTGACAACATGAATCCTGCTGTTAAAAGAAGCCATTCAGAAAGAAACTCTTGCCTCCATGCTCCCGGTGACCGATAAAGTGCTTTCAGTTTGACAAACACACATTTAGTATAAAATGCTTTGGTCCATTATATCAAACAAGATGGCAGCAATGCGTTTACAGTTTCACCTCCATAAAGGTCCTCATCATCGCAGACTGGAAGGAAATATTTCAGAACTGAAGATGCAGGTAAGTTAACAAACGCTGTAGGATGCTGGTATACAAGCTTCCACTGACAGTAGAGTTTTCAACTTTTTAAATCTCTTCTCAAGTATTTACAGTTTTTACAAATGTTCAGTTTGGAGAGGAAGTCCTAAGAAGTCTGTTACTGGACAAACAAATGTACTAAAACATGTCCAAGACGTTAGCTGCCTTTAAGAATGTGATGTAGGTTGGGGGGTGGGAACATTGTGATCATTTGTATAATTAGTTTAATCCGTTTTAGTAGTTGCATAATTAGTTTTGCATGTCTTTCACACAGAAAAATCTAAATGGAGAATAACTTGATCCAGATTTGATTTGTTTATTTGATTGCTGTGTGTATTTGTCCTTTATGGATATTATCACCTACTCAGGAAAAAAATGGTTTGAAGATGCTGAGGCCAGGCCAGTTAGGCCAGTTAGAGTTTCCTCGATTACAGCATCAATTATTCTTTGATTATATTTGTCCTAAACATAAAATCTTCTCTGTTAAATGAAAAGATGATGGCCGAGAGCTCAACTCGAATGTTAACATATCGTTTGCACGCTAACATGCTAACACTAGGTTAATCATTGCTCAGTGTGACTCAGAGCTCAACTAAATGCTAACATAGCATATGCTGCAGTATGTGATATGTGATACAACATGCTAACCTTAGAGTCACTGTTGCTAATGCTATGCTAACATGTTAATCTCACTTTCAACAAGCTGTTAGTATGTTACGGCTCAGTTAGCAGCAAACATTTCTGTGCTTACACAGCATTAATGTATTGCCTGTGAATATAAAATTAGCATAACATCTCTAACGTTCACATGAAACATATAGCGTGTCTGAAATGCTTTGCTACCACACAGCTAGCTAACGTGAGCTTCTGGCATGGTCAAGATGTCAACTTAATAAAAACCGGAAATAGAAAAGTTTTGTTTTGAGAAACACATTTCGTTTGTGGCACAGAATTACAGAAAAAGTCTGATACCACTTGTGTCTATATGTTAAATATATAACAGCTGGTCAGCTTAGCATAGCTGGCAAATAAACAGGATGTGACATGTTGTTCAGGGAGCTAGCTTTTTCCACTTGTTTCAAGTCTTTATGCTAAGCTAAGCTAAGCTAAACATCTGCTGGCTATATTTCTTCAATAAGACTGAATATATCAATAAAATAGAAATAAATTTCACCAGGTTGTGATGGACATGTTACACTCTGATCCAGGTAGAGCTTATAAGCCCCGCCCCCTCCATCTTGGCAATCGACATACAAAGAAAAAAACAGCAATCGTCAAATAAATGTTTCCCAAAGATGGTTTCTGTCATTTATCATGTTCATGTTTGTTTTTGAGTTCCTTTTTCTGATAAGTTTGGTTTTAATAATAATATAAAAAGGGGGAGTGGTCTCATGA
>CM041542.1:645000-655000 GCA_023238725.1 Scortum barcoo
TGAATGCTTGTGCAAAGTATTTTGTTCAGCAGGGGTTCCAGGGAGAGTGCATAGAGCATCCCGGACAGAGCGCAGCCCTGCCGGACACCTCTACGCACTCTGAAGGGAGCACACAGACTACCATTTAACTTCAGCACACTCTCAATGTCACTGCACAGCACCTTGATCTTAGCTGTGAAACCTGCGCTGAACCCAAACCTCTCCATGACTTTCCAGAGGAAGTTGTGTTCAACGCGGTCAAAAGCCTTTTCCTGATCTAGAGAAATCAGACCAGTGTTTATGCCCAATGAACTGGAGACCTCCAAAACATCCCGAATTAGGTAGATGTTGTCTACCATGGACCTGCCGGGCACACAGTAGGTCTGGTCCAGATGGATGACCTGCTCCATAGCTTCTTTTAGCCTATTTGCTAAGGCCTTGGAGAGAAGTTTGTAATCTGTGCAGAGGAGAGACACAGGGCGCCAATTCTTAATGTCCTGCAGATTGCCTTTTTTTGGTAGTAGGGCGATGACAGCCCTACGACAGGACAGTGGCAGTGAACCTGAAGCCAGACTTTCATTAAAGACGTCCAAAATGTCGTTTGCTAAAATGTCCCAAAAGGCTTTAAAAAACTCAACAGTGAGGCCATCAATGCCTGGAGACTTCCGTCCCTGCATGTTCTGCAGAGCGGCCTGAAGCTCCTGCATCTGCAGCGGCTTTTCGAGCTGTGAGTTGGTCCACTCTCAGAGACCTGAGGCAGTTCACTGCAGAACCCCTCAAACAGCTCGTCCTCCTCCTTATACTCGCTGGTATACAGGGAGGAGTAGAAACTCAACAGCTCGCCTCCTTATCTGGCCAGGCTCCGTTAGCTCCTGCCCTGTGTCTGATAGGAGAGAGCAGATCACTTTCTTCTGTCCTTGTTTTTTTTCTAAGGCCAAAGAAAAAAGCTAGAGGGAGCATCCATCTCGGTGATGTTTTGAACTCTGGACCTGACCAGTGCGCCCTGTACTTTCACATCCAGCAGGCTGGCTAAAGCCATTTTTTTAGATTTGAGGATTTCAATATATCCTCGATCTCCTGTGGACTCACTCATTTTCTCTAGCTCCACAATTCCAGTCTCCAGATCTTTTATAGATCTGGTGATGTCTCGTGTAACATTGAGAGTGTGCTGCTGACACAAGAGTTTAATTTCAATTTTCCCATGGTCCCACCATTGTCTGAGACTACTAAAATCATTCTTTCTCTGTCTAAAAGCAGTCCACAAATAAGTAAGAGCATCTCTAAAATTTTTGTCTAAAGTCAGAGCTGAGTTAAAATGCCAGTAAGCACTCTTGGGCAGAATGTCTCTCTGATAAAAACATGACAAGAAAGCAAGGAATGATCCGTGAAACCAACTAGGCATAATTTTACACATTTTAAAGGTATTAAAATGATGTTTAAAACAATAAAAACGGTCGAGTCTGGCTAAAACAATCCTGTCTTCTCTTAGGTGGGACCATGTGTACTGTCTGGTGTCTGCGTGCATCCTCCTCCACACATCCACCAGGCCATGAGCGTGGACCAGCTGCCTCAGAGCATGCTGGGATGCTGGATGAGGCTCTGCATGATTTCGGTCTAAAACCTCATTCTCAGTACAGTTAAAATCCCCACCCAGGAATAAATAATCTTCCGAGCCACATTCATTTAACTTATCACTGATTTTTCCAAACAACAACTTCCTCTCTGCACCGCTGGTTGGAGCATAGATGTTGATAAAAACCAAAGTAAAATGGTCGAACCGAGCTCTGACTAAAAGAAACCTCCCTTCAATCACATGCTCGACCTCCAGAGCGGCTGGGGTGAACGTCGTGGAGAAGAGGAAACCAACTCCTCCACTTAGTGTTGTGTTGTGACTTAAAATCACTTCACCCCCCCACTCTCTGTTCCAGTCTGCCTCGCTGCTCGCATCACTGTGTGTTTCTTGTAGAAAAAGCACATCAATGTGTTTCAATCTCGCTGTTTCATATATTACTGCCCTTTTCTTTATCTCTCTGGCTCCATTCACATTCAGACTTCCCACTCTAAAAGTGTCCATACAGAGAGAGATATTAAAAACCAGATTTAAGACAAACAATAACTTAGTTAAAATGCAGAACGGGGCCTTTTCCATCATTACTAATGAGTTGTCTCTTAACTTTGAGAACAAGTTTTCTAAGT
The DNA here is from genome assembly GCA_023238725.1 of Scortum barcoo. Classification (NCBI taxonomy): domain Eukaryota; kingdom Metazoa; phylum Chordata; class Actinopteri; order Centrarchiformes; family Terapontidae; genus Scortum; species Scortum barcoo. The sequence continues at coordinate 647,176 of CM041542.1, forward strand.
CTAAAGACTTCCTGATCAGTGAAGGCTGATTCTTCTTTGTTCGTTCTCATGTGGAACCTGGCCGAGGAGTGAAAACAGCTCTTTGTCTGGGAAATACTCCTCCAGCTGGACTCCCTTCATGTTTTTTGTTTCCTGAAGGAAGGTTTTCAACATTTTGGCTGTGTAGCTCTTTTTATCCTTACTGCCACTCAGTTTGATGAGAGACACATCACTACCGTCAGGAAACACACTCATCACTGTCACTGCTGTCTGTCTGTACCTGTTTCTTACCTGCCTGTCCGTCTGTGCTTATTCTGCTTGTTTTTGCCTCGCCACAAACATTCCTCACTTTAGTTCTTCTTTTACGCGGAGTAAGTTTCCACGCTGCTTCCTGCTCCACCATCTCAGCCTCCTCGAACCTCTTCACACCACGTTTTCTGCATTTCACCTGTCTCACTCACCTGCACTCCACTAACCTCACCTGTCTCACTCACCTGCACTCCACTAACCTCACCTGTCTCGCTCACCTGCACTCCACTAACCTCACCTGTCTCACTCACCTGTACTCCACTAACCTCACCTGTCACACTCGCCTGTACATCTCCTACTTCACCTGTCCTGCCCCCCCGTGTCTCACACTTCACCTGCACACTTCACCTGTTTGTTTCACCTGTACTTTGCTCACTCACATCATTTTTTACAGTATTTTCCTTTTGTATCTTCCTCTCACCAACCTCATCCTCACTATTAGATTTTTCTTCAGCACCAGTTTGTGCGTTATTGTCCACAGCAGAACCATTTAGTTCAACCTGCTCTCTGACACCACTCTGCCCCGGCCACGATGTGACACCGGACCGCTCGCTCCCCGGCACCGCGATGATCGGCGGCCCCGGGCCGGTCCATGCGGCGCCGCTTGCCCCGCCCACACCAGGTGGAGCCGGCTCCCCTCGGTCAGGACAGGCTCGGACTGTGTGTCCCTCTTTTCCACAACCAAAACATTTCATAGCTGCCGAGGTGGCAAATATGACGTAATCAAAGTCCTCCACTCTGACGTGGAGGCGCAGGTTGAGCTCCTCGTCCCTGGTTTTTGAGGATCATGTAGAGCTGCCTCCTGTGAGACACGACGCGCCTCAGCAGCGGATTTACAGCCCGACAGGATCTTTTTAATGAGACACACACAGCTCTCTGCTCAGGAACTCATCAGGTATGAACTGGGGGACGTTGGACAGGATGATCTTGGTTGATCTTTGATTGACCCAGAATAAAGTTCATCATCTGGCATTTGTCTTTTTGAGTCTTGTTGTACTTAAAACCAAGAATGAATGTTCTGAGAGAAAAAACCTCTCCTGCCTTCCTGAACAAACAGTCTAACATGCAGAAAGAGAGGAATAAGACGATGACACTCTGTGAAACAGTGAAAAACAGTTTCTACTGCCCCACAAAAAGGACAGGTGTTTGGAGCAGCAGGGTTCAGGACAGATATAAAAGCGTTCACAGCTAAAATCCCATGCAGGAGCCTCCACTGGAGGTCTGCCACCCTCTTAGAGAGCGGAGGTTTGTAGAAGACTCCTCCATTCAGGCCGGACCTCCTTACCCAGGGACAGGTGAGCTCTCCAAGGTAGTAGGGACCTGGTGCTGCAGCTTCTGTCTGTTCAGACACCTCACCATCAGAGCAGACAGCACTTTGCCCTTGGCCTCCTTCAGATTCACCTCACCCTGTTGGTTTGAGCTGGGGCAGAATGATGAGGGAGGGGAAAGGGTCGTCAGAACAGGGGGCAGTTTGACCACCACGGCTGTACTCTCCCAGCATGCGACGCTCCTGTCCCGTCCAGACAGGCTCTCCAGTGATCCAGCAGTCGACCGACGCTCCTCTGCGATCTCCACCCCAGACCAGCTGCCAACCCCGCTGTCTCCTGTAGGTCCGGCCCAGCGTGCTCCATCAAGGCCTCGAGAGTAGAAATCCCTGCAGTCCTAAGGTCCTTCGCAGCTACTGCCCCGACCCAGGAGGGGGCACTCATGAGGTCTCCGTGAGCCATCGGTTCCTGCAGCAGCCAAAACAAGGATTCGTGCCGAACCCTCTGTCTCCTCAGCAGCTTCCACACGCTGAACAATCCACGGTAAAACACAGGAAGGGAAAGTAAATTCACTGCTTTAAAATCCATTAAGAACACAGATTGCTGTAATCCTAGGCCTCCAACACTCCGCAGGGTCAGCTGGGCCAGAGGTCTCCACACCAGGTCCTGTGGTCCGTACAGCAGCCTCTGGAATAAACTGCAGCCGGAAAGCCGCACCTCTGCTGGCCAGATGAACCAGCCCCTGTCCTCCCTCCTCTTTAGGGAGAAACAGCACCGCCTGTGGGAGCCAGTGGAGTCTGTCCCAAAAGAAGTTCACTAAAATAGCCTGGACCCGTGAGAGCAGATTAGAGGGGGGTCCACCAACCGCCAGCCTATGCCATAAAGAGGAGGACGCTAGATTATTAATAACAAGGGTCCTACCTCTAAAAGACATGCATGGCACCAACCACCTCCACCTCCTCAGTCTGCCCTCAATGGACTCTAAAACCCCCTCCCAGTTTTTCTTTAAACACTGTTCATCGCCTAAGAAACACCCCGAGGTACTTCAACCCCCCCATCTTCCAACTCAGCCCTCCAGGTAAAACCAGCCCATTCAGAGAGTCTTTCATTGGTTACAAACGCTTCACTCTTGTTCCAGTTGACCTTGGATGATGATAATCTATTGAATAGCTCTACATTTTCCTCCAGAACCTTTATGTCCGTCTGCGTATTTAAAACCACCAAAACATCATCAGCATAGGCTGACAGTTTCACAGCTGCAGGACACCCAGGAAAACACACACCCTACCAGTTCTTTTCTTAACTTCTGCAGCAGGGGCTCAATGGCTAAAGAATACAGCATGCCCGACAATGAGCATCCCTGCTGCACTCCTCTTTGAACAATAAAAGGCGCAGCCAGACCACCATTAATTTTCAGTATACTCGCAACGTCACGGTACAAAACCTGGATCCTAGCAATGAAACCTGGGCTGAACCCAAACGCAGCAAGCGTCTTCCACAGGTACTGGTGTTCAACCCGATCAAAAGCCTTTTCCTGGTCTATTGAAATAAGACCAGTCCCAATGCCCAAAGAGCCAGAGACGTCCAAAACATGCCGAATTAAGTGGAATGTTATCACTAATTAACCTGCCGGGCACACAGTAAGTCTGGTCAACATGAACCACCTCAGCCATCGCTTCTCTGAGTCTCAACGCTAGAGCCTTCGACAGGACCTTGTAGTCCCTGCAGCAAAGCAAAGAGACCGGTCTCCAGTTCTTCAGGTCCTGGAGGTCTCCCTTCTTTGGGAGCAGAGTGATTACAGCCCTCCTACAGCTCTGAGGTAAAAAACCACTCCGGAAACTCTCTTGGAAGACCTCCAGCATGTCCTCACCCACCACCAGGCCAGAAGGCCTTATAAAAATCGACCGGGATCCCATCGATGCCTGGAGCCTTTCCATTAGCCAGGCTCATGAGGGCCACATGTAGCTCATCCAGAGTTAGGTCAGGCTGCCAACATAGAACCAGATGAGTCCCCAACTTGAGGTAAGCCAGACAGAAAAGTTGAATCCAGCTCTGGATCCTCCACTAATTCTGTTTTAAAAAGGTCTCTATAAAATCCTGTGGCATACCTCCGGATCTCGGTGGTTTCAGTGAGCGAAGACCCATTGGCCGATCGCAGACAGTGGATGACCTTCCTCTGGCCGTTCCTTCTCTCCAGGCTGAAAAAGAAACTTGGAAGGGGAGTCCAACATGGAGGCATTCATAAAGCGTGACCGAACTAAGGCTCCCTGTGCTGTGACGCCCAACAGGTTGGCTATAGCAGCCTTTTTACTTTTAAGGGCTTCAACATGTGCCCTTGATCTCCTGTACAGCTCAGTAAGTGCTGAACCTCAATCTCCAAGTCCTGAATGGATCTGGTAATTTGCTTGGTGACATTGCAACTTATACTGTTGACAAAATTGCTTTGTGATGGTTTTTCCATAGTCCCACCACTTTTGTAATGATGTGAAATTGGCCTTCTTCTCTCTGTGTGAAAGCCATAAAAACCTAAAACCTTCTCTAAAAGAACAGTCTTCTAAAAGAGCTGTGTTAAAATGCCAGTAAGGCACTGGATGTCTTCACATTTTGAATAAAAAAGCTGCACTGAACCAAGGAATGATCTGACACACCCACCGGGACGATACGGCAGCTTTTAAAAACACTAAAATGATGTCTGTAACAATAAAAACGATCAAGTCTGGCCAGAGACATTGTGCTGTCCCTGCAGCGTGACCAGGTGTATTGTCTACTCCTGCCATTAAAACCCCTCCACACATCCTTCAAATCATGTGTTTCGAATGAGACACCTGAGCCGAGCAGACGAGGCAGGATGAGGCTCCAGGTGATTTCTGTCTATTGCTGCATCAGCAGTGCAGTTAAAATCACCCCCCAGGAATAAATACTCATCAGAGACACCACTAATTGCATCACATAACACATTAAGAAAAACCATTCTGTTTGTGCTTAGCACAGGAGCATAAACACACAGAAAGACCAGTTTCACCTTTTTCATACAGTGCTTTGACCATGAGAGCATGACCAGGCAGGACGTGGTGCAGCTCCACAGACTGAGGACTGAAAGCTCTGGAGAAAAGGATTCCCACCCCAGCACTGTTGGACTGTTTGTGACTGAGGAAGACCTGCCCTGGCCACTCCCTCCTCCAGTCCATCTCATTACTGCTGTCACTGTGAGTCTCTTGGACGAAACAGCACATCCAGCTTCTTCAGCTCACACAATTTAAACAGAGAAGCTCTCTTTGCGTCTGAGCGTGCACCGTTTATATTAATGGATCCAATATTAATGTTCACCATGGCAAAGATACACACAGCACAAACAGTGACAAAAGATAAAATATACATATTCATGAGCCTAATCATCATCTTCGATCAGTGCAGCTCTGGCCTTAGTCACCAGCTTCCTGAGTCTGTAAATCTCCTGATCACTGAACAACATCCTCTTTTCTGAGTTGATTCACAGACCCAATGAAGCCATTTAAATCAGGGAAGAACTGTTCGGTCTTCACCGCCCTTTGACCTTTAGTCTCTGCTAAAAACCTCCTGATCTTCTCCACAGAATAGGAGGTGATTCTTTCTTCTTGAGAAACAGGTCAGCTCAGCCTCCTCTTCCTCATCAGAGAGGCTCTGCAGAGTCTTCCTGGTTTTACCTCCCCCCTGCCCTTTATCAGCTGATTTCTTTCTTTTACTGGCGTTTATGCTGAGACACACCGTTCATCAAACACATTTTCCATTGATACATCATCCTCCATGTTGTCATTGTTTACTGCTCTTCATGTTTTCAGTTTCACCCCCATCTATTGTCTTTTCCATTAAACTGTTACCATTTTCGTTCACAATCATAGCCGAGGAGGGGTCCGGCGTCCTCCTGAGGCCGAGCCCCGACAGCGCCCGAGGGCAGCGTGCCCTCCAGAGGCGGCTCCCAGCCCTCCCTGCCGAGCCCGAGGCAACCGGCGTCTTCCACCGGCCGCCCCGAGGAGCCGGCGCGCCCTCCACGCCCTCCTGAGCCCGAGGAACCGGCGTCCTTCCACTGCCGCCTGCCCCGAGCCCGAGGAGCCGGCGCCCTCCACCGCCCTCCTGAGCCCGGGAGAACCCAGTGGCGTCTTCCACTGCCGCCCACCCGAGGAGCCGGCGTCCTCCACTCCGGCCGCCGTCTGAGCCCGAGGAGCCGGCGCTCCACCGCCCTCCCGAGCCCGAGGAGTCAAGGCGTCCTCCACCGGCCTCCCCTGAGGAGCAAGGCCCCACCGCCGCCTGAGGAGCCGGCGCTCCTCCGAGTGCCTCACCGGCCCTCCCGAGCCCGGGGAGCCGGCGTTTTCTCTCCTGGCCTCGGGACAAGCTCGGATGAGATGCCCCTCGGCCCCACAACCAAAACATTTCATGGTTTCAGAGGTGACAAAGACAATGTAGTTGAAACCATCAACCTTAAAGTTGAGAGTCAGGTTGAGGTGACTGTCAGCGTCTTTGAGGATCATGTAAAGTTGTCTTCTGTGACAGACCACATGCTTTCAGTTTGGGAGATTTACATCCCAACAGCACCATTTTTATGGGGGACACTATTTGTCCGTACCTGGACAGAGCTTTGGACAGATCATCGTTTTTAATGAATGGCGGGGCGTTTGAAACGGTGATCTTCTTTGACGGGTTAACGAGCGGATACACCGGAGTGAACGTGTCCCTGAGGACGATGCCAGCCTCGACCACCCGCTCCACTTTCACCACTTCATCCAGAAAAATCACCACAGCACTGTTCATACGAGACGCCGACTTGACGCTCTCAAACCCCACCACCTCTCCTACAGCAGAGCCGACCTCCTCCACTGAACAGCCGGCCTGCGGTAAAACTTTCACCGCATGTCGGCGAGTGAGCTTCTCCAGCTCCTCCTGACTGCTGACAACGGGCATAACGCCCGACTGAACCCCACCACCACCACCCCGAAAAAACAACCCTGAGAAAACAATCAAAACACCAAGTAGATCACATACAAAAAAAACAAATAGAGAAGAAAAAAGATAGAGATCACAATCACTTACTCACCACACTCACTCCACACTCACCACACTCACGCATGCGCTGAGAGAGAGAGAGAGAGAGGAGAGAGTGTGAGAGAGTGTGGAGAGGCAGAGAGAGAGAGAGAGAGAGAGAGAGTGTGAGAGAGAGTGTGAGAGAGTGTGAGAGAGTGTGAGAGAGAGAGAGAGTGAGAGAGTGAGAGAGAGAGAGAGAGAGTGAGAGAGTGTGAGAGAGTGTGTGAGCATGTGTGCGTGTGTGTGTGTGTGTGTGAGACTGTGTGTGTGCGAGCGTAAAAGTGTAAAGTGTGTGTGTGTATGTGTGTGTGTGAGACTGTGTGTGTGTGTGTGTGTGTGAGTGTGTGTGTGTGTGTGCTCACTATAGTCGTGATGGTCGGGCTCACACACAGTAAACGTTTGATCAGCTGGTATCGGTCGTACAGAGGCTTCACCAGGTTCTTCTCCTGCCTTGTTCCCTGACAGACATACGAGGATGAATGGCGTTACCATAGCAACATCTGATCTTCTACAGGTGAATCTGGTAGACGACCAGCCACCATCACTGCAGTGTCGTCTCACTTTCACACTCGTGCAGTAACATTTCATCTCAGTGAAGCTTTAACGAGACGTTCAGATCCATCTTCATCAAACCCAGCTGGACTCAGTTTGGTAGAGACGTTTGTGGGTTATAACTTTCATTTGAAAATATTTTCAACATAGAAAAAAGGCAGGATCTCTTACAAACGTCTCATCTTAAAGGTTTACAGATATTTTTATATCGGCATATTTTTATTTCAGCCTGACAAACAGCTGGTCAGGACTCACCGGTCGACCGTGAAGACTCTCAAAGTACAGAAGACATTTCTGCAGGGTGATCTTCTCCAGCACCATCTGAGCCTGGGTCATCTCCTACACACACACAGAGTGAAAATCAAAAACATACAGGAGACCAATAAAACGCAGTCAAATGAATTCATGTGTGTTAGTGGGATTAAAAACTGTCCCTGTTGTTGTCCCTTACAGATTTCTGCTCACACGAGTTGGTAATAATGATTTTTTTTACACAGTTTTCTCAATTTTATCACGTTGGAATCAGCGCAACATTGAGCTGCTCAGGACACGTTCCTCACACACACACAGACGACATGACGTGAGAGCAGAATAAACAGAAGAGGAGAAAGTGAGGCGTCCACTGTGACCTTCATGTTGTCTGGCAGGCCCAGAGCTTGTCTCTT
>CM041542.1:660000-710000 GCA_023238725.1 Scortum barcoo
CCAGTGAAACAAGCCATGATGCCTCCTGCTTGTTCAGAGATTAGTCAGTCAGGCTCCACATGCAAGTGAACGTTCCAGAAATATAAATCCTCTTTCCTCTGCCTTTGGTTTCTGTCTTTATCTCCCTTCACTCCAGGAATTAGCCACTTCTGGTAATTGTGGAATCATAATTCCAAAGCCTGCCGTGCGTCACAGAAACATAATTCACCTGATGTAATCCTCTTCTTGTGTTTTCAGGATATGACAGGCCAGCAATTAGCCAGCTCCGGCGTGGCTGAGCTCAGCAGTGAAAGAAGAGCTGGGAGCTTTTGAATTTTCATCCTCTCGTTCTGCACGTTCACTGATGATGATGATGATGATGCTGCGTTGGTATTCTCCCTCCTCTCCCTCTCTCTCTTCCATTAGTACTCCACCTCTCTCGCCCTCCCTTGTTGGATTACTCATCCTCAGGCTCTTGATGAAGAGAGGAGGAGGGGAGGTGGTGTTTGTTCGCCCGACTCCCTCTCCTGAGACGGATGGATGAGAGAGAGAGAGAGAGAGAGATGGGAAACATGAGGACGCCTCTCTCTTCCTGATCGTGAGGTTTTTCCCGCATCAGTGGGGGATGGGCTTGTTGCTGACATCACTCTCTGTGTCTGTGTGTGTCTCATTCATAAAAAAGCAAGCTGAAGAAGGAGGAGGAGGAGGAGGAGGTGTAGCTACGTGCTTCTCCTCACACATTCACCATCAGTTGTCCTGCTTGTTTCGAAGGTTGTGACGTGCTCTCGTCTGTTTCAGCCTGCAGATTAAGGTCCAAAGTGTGTGAACCAACATTTGTCTCACAGTGATGAACCTGCTCCACATCCGTCAGGCTCCTTTGCACCCTGACACGCCCCCCCACAACGCCACATATGGTCAACACCTCCCTTTCCTCCTCACAAGAAATATAAAGATGAAAAAGCTTCTGTTGCTGCGGTGCACCATCAGACTGACCGACAGTAACGTGGCTGCTGACATCATGCTCACGTTAGCCGCTCTGACCAATCAGCAGTGACGTCAGGTTCGACTGGAGGTTGTTAGCAGCAGTTCACTCACACCTCGACGACAGTTTTGTCATTTTTGTGTTTGATCAGTAAAACAAATGAGTGTAATAATCTACGTGGAGAGGAGTGCACTTATATAACGCTGCTTTCGTCTTCCGACCGGTCAGTCATTCACCCTTTTGCTCTCACATTCATCCACTGATGGCTCCTCAGGGTCTAACCTATCGTACAAACAAAGATCCACCATGAAGCAATTTGGTGTTCAATATTTTGCCCAAAGCAGACTGACGGGGGACGGGGAATCGAACCGCCAACTGTCCAATGAATGAACTACTGAGCCAACACCTCCCCACAAGGAGGGGGCACACGTCCAACTACACATCCGACAAAAGGAAAACATCACTTCACAAGAAGGCCTGAGGACAGGAATCAAGAACCGGCTCCGAACTGTGCGATCCATCGGGATCAAATATCTCTTTCTTTTCCTTTTATCGACGTTTTGCTGCAGAAAATTGACTTCAAACTGCTGTGTCGACACTGCTGGACAGAGCCGGTCTGAATGTCCTTTTCAAGAAAGATGACAACTGCGCTCATGATCATTTCAAGCACAAGTGGAAATCTTTTTTGATGTATTGGACACATGAAACACGCTAAATATTCTCTGTGAGAACAAAATTAGCTCCAGCCTGGAAAACAAAGCAGAAGTGCCTTAAACCGGAATTCATTCTAATGTCCAGCAGAGGGCGACTCCACAGGTTGCAAAAAGAAGTCAGGTTGCATAAAAGTCAATGAGAAAATGAGCCAACTTCTCAATAAACATTTTCCTGATGAGTTTATAGCCTTAGTCATCAATCAACGGTAAGGCAGGGGACGCTGAAGGGCGGGGCCACCTGTAGTGACCTGTGGATCAGGATAGAGGTGTAGCAATGCATATCCACGGCACTGTGTGTTTTCATCTGAAGTTAGACTCCTTCACAGTCTGCTGTCACTTCTTGGTTTGCCTAAAAAAGTTCTCCGGGGGTCGGTTGTTGTTGTTGTGAAGGAGTCGGCTGGTCATTTTTCTGGTAAGTACATTTTGTTTAAGCCTGTTTTTTGCTAGTCAAAATTAGCATCCTAATTAACATCACAGTTAACATGAATCACGGATGCACCTTGCTAATGAAGCTGCTAAAGAGAATGTATTAAACCTGATTTCCCCTCACAAGCTTTCATTTTTATTGTTTTATCTCCTGTTTCTGCAGAATCATGCTGTTAAGGTGAACATTTTCTCGTTTTCAAATTTATAAGCGACCAAAACTAAAAAATGTTTTTTATATTTTACAAATACATTTAATCTGACTGCTGACTTTGTTAAAACAACACGAATTAAGAAATAAAGTCCAGTGTTTTTTTTATAGCTTTTATTTCTGAAACAGATCAAACTGCTTTGGCAAATATCATTTTATTTTGTTTTGTTTTTAACAGTCATGCCCATAAAGCTTTTCTGAACTGAGAGACAGAACAAGAAATCAGAAGGTTTCTTTAGCTACCATAGAAGCCACAATAATAATAATAATGATAATCTACAAAGAGCTGAGACATCATAAAGAATTATATTCCCATTATATACAAATATATCAATGACACTCACGCTTCATCACACAAACTCATAACCACAAAATGTCTTCACTAAGAATCAGTATGAACATGAATATTTCTTCTTCTGGTCCAAAAACATTTTTTACTCAATTTTTTGCTCAGATTGTGTTTGTTAACAGCTGAACGTTAAAATCAACCAGGCAAGTGAACAAGAGAATATTAATATTCTCACAAATTAAGATAATTTTACATCGGAGGCTTTGGTTGGTGTGTTTATGTAACTTTGGAGGGAGTACTGAGAATCAGATCGTTCCTCTGACATCTCAGCCCCCCCAGCAACAAGGAAACAATCCCTCACTAGCTTCCCACCAAGAAACAGTTGTGGAAACCATGCTAGCAGTTTCCCCCTGCTGCCAGTCTTTACGCTAAGCTATGCTAACCACATCCTGATTCCAGCTCTTTGGGCTATTAACTAAAACTGTTCCTTTAAAGCCCCGCTCCGCCTGGTTTGTTGGCATCTGGTGTTGAGTGTCTGATTATATTCTGCCATTTCATGGTGAAACACTGAAGGCATCGTTTCCAGTATTATCATGCAGAGCTCACAGACGTCACATCGCTGAGCGGTTTACAAATATATCACGACAAATTCAGACTGCTAATACAAAGACTTCGTACCAAAGTCAGACGAGTATCAGCTGCTTTTACAAAAGGCCACAGAATATCAATACAAATTTAAATAAGCAGATTAATCTTTTTTATGGTTCAACTCTTTGTTTGCAGATGTAATACCAACTTCAAAGACTGCACAGGTACTTCAGCTCAACATTTCCAAACATCCACTTTGTCACTGAGTTACTGTAAGCATGTTAATGTCATGATTAACTTGGAGTGGAAAGGTTTCTGTCTGTGTTGAGCACAGATATACTAGCCTTTAACTCTGTGTAAGTTAAAAAGCAAGTATATCATGATCCTTAAACACAACATAGGAACAATTCTGAATTCTCTCATTGAAGCTAACAGCTGATAGGAAATTCAACCAATTCATGCAAGTGTCTGTGAGAATGGAGTGTTTGTGGGTGTGTGCAAAATTATGTAGGAAGTCTTGGAAATATGTACAAAATATCTTAGTTGTCATGCTATAATCCAAAAAAATCACAACATGAATGATAGAAAAGGAAAGTTTAAAATTAGAAATGTTTGAATCGCCACTCATGATCCACTGAGGAGAAGCTTTTGTCCTCCTGTCTTTGGAGTTTAAGTTCTCGAAAATAAAATGAGAAGTGAAGGCATCACGGTGACCTCAGGTTTGCCTGTTCAGTTCATTTTTTCTCCATGAATTCCCCCTGCGACCGTCACTACTCCAATCTGGTCTCAGAGAGCCAAACATGGATTTAAGAACTTACAAAGAAGAAAAGAGTCGCCTCCAGACCATAAAACAGAAACACGAGAAATCACAGGACAGGCAGTCATAGAAGTATGATCTCCCTCTGAAGGGTCAAAGATCAAGTGTCAGCCAGTGATCAAGGACACTTGACAGGAGCAGAGGCTTTCCATTGGCTGCACAGAAACAGGGCCATGCTGTTGATGATGAACCTTTGTCCACTTCTGGAAACAATAAATCAGTTTGACATGAGTTTGTTCTCACTTTTTAGTTCCTGTGCTGCCACAGCTGGTAACCTACTTGTTTGAGTTGTGGGCCCCATTGAGCTCCCACCCATAAAGTCCCAGAAACCAACTATTATCTCTACACTGACACATTACGATGTCCCAGGTTTGCTGTTCGTCCATCTGATTGCACAAATTTGCAGAAAGATATGCACCATGTTAGCATGATATCAATGGAAATATTAAAGGTATTACAGCTAGATTCTGATTCTGATCTGGGCCCCTAAATGGTTTCATAATCCAGCCTTGTCTACTCCTTAGGGAAGAACTTTGTGACACAATTTCTCTTGAACTCGTTTAGATTTACCGGCAGGAGGTTTCTGGCTGCCATTACTACCCAACGTCCAAGCCACCTGAAAGTGTTGCAGCAATATATGGGACTTAAAGCAAGGCCTGTAATTTGTAACTGCTGATGGGTGAAGATATATCCAAAGTTCAGCTGCAGACAAACAAGGGATCACGGTTGTTCTGGGTTCAAAGACACAGTCCAGGTTTTACAAAAATGTCTTTTCTGCCCCATGGGCACATTTTTGTCATTATATCATGTTCCAGAGTTCTGATAACTCTAAAATCTGGAGGAGCCAGGATCACGTTTCCAGTTCATGAAAATGAAGAACAAGTTTCTACCCCTTTGGACCAGCCATACATCACTCTAAAATGATTCACTACTCTGAGAGGCTTTGATAAACCAATGGCCCTGGTCTTGGACGAAGGGGTAAGCTGCTGAGGTGAACATGTGGTTTGTCTCATCCTGGTACCACCTCATCTTCAGGTAGCTCAGCGTTCCCCCATTTACAGGGAACAGACCACATCTGTTTGATCAACAAGAGGCACCAACTTCTTTTCAGTCTTCTGCTGTCTGTACTCCTTCTCTGGACATAGTTTGGCTTAAAACATTGGAGGGTTGATTCCCGTTGGGTCCAGCCACGCTTAGAAATCAGACAAAGTCACCATAACGTACTCTGGGTGAAAACATCCTCCAAATGGTGCATGAAGTTCGACTTTGTTCAACCTGATGAGAACTCATCATCTTCACAGATTTTGACCTCACAGTCAACTGCAGGATGTCAGGTTTGGGTTTGAATGTAAGCTGGACTAAAAGTCATAATCCCAGCCGGAGTTGTCATCTGGTGGCGGCTCGTCTGTATCTTCAGGGAAGCTGTCGAAGTTACTGGTGTCAGTCGGAGAGGAGACCTGGACAGAAAAAAACAAGTCAGACACCTTCAACATTAGTTGGCGTCTCAATGAAGAAGAAAAGTTCAACTCACATCAGGTGTGATGGGCGGAGCCAGAGTTCCTTTCCTCAGACCCTCCCAGTTAAAACCTTCAAACCACCTGAACACAGAAAGAGATTATTTATTTTCATCTCGTATTTAGATGCAAACTGAACTAAAAACTGAGAGATGAGTGAACTGTAATGTGAACTTTGATTGACAGGTCACTCACTTGTGCTTCTGGATGTCTTTGACTCCATTTTTAAGGTTTCCAAGTCTCTCTGAGGGATTATCTCTGTTGTACATAAACAGTTAGAGTTCAGATTCATTTTGGAGACAACAACAATGAATTTGGAGCCTGTGGTTACTCGGTGCCGCCTACCTGCAGAGCTTCTTGATGAGATTGGCGGCGTTCTTGGTGATCTTTTTGGGGAACTCGATCATGTCAATGCCTCTCAGGATGATGTTGTAGGTTTTCATTGGATCTGGACCTGAAAATGGAGGACTATAGACACACAGAGACACAGACACACTGAAGTTTGACTCTGCTGAGCTTTACTGAACTTTAATGTCCCTCCTCTGTTTGTGTCCTCACCTGCCGGTCAGCAGCTCGTACATCAGGATACCCAGAGACCAATAGTCTGCTGAGACGTCGTGACCCTTGTTAAGGATGATCTCTGGAGCAACATACTCCGGCGTCCCGCAGAATGTCCACGTCTTCTTACAGACACCGATCTTCTTGGCGAAACCGAAGTCCACCTGGAAAAGACAAGACGGTCTCTTTCCATCAATTGTTGGGTGTTGAGTTCAAGTATCAGCAGGCTTTCTGCAGGATTGTACACCTTTAACTGAAAATGCGTTGGGGGAAATACAGCGTGAAGCACAACATCAGCTGACATGACAGGGGCCTTCAGGTGTGTCATGATTTATTTGCTGGTCTTGAAGATGATCCTTGCCCGATGTCAAAATCTAGATTCAAGACAGTTATTGTTTCAGTTGTTCTTCCATGTGACATATTCCTAAATGTATTTGTGTTTAATGAAATTATCACACCACAATCCAGGGCACTGAACATTGCAGGGGTTGGAGGGAACAGGTTAACTTCCCCTACGAAGACTTTTTAACTGTAATTATAATACAGCCACTGTGCAAAATGTCCTATAAATCCTATAAATTATTTCCCCCTTTTTTAATTCCTCACAGCAATATTTATGTCCTGTCAGTGATTTATTAAAAATCAATCCACCATATTGTTAATTTGCCCTGCGACTGACTGGCATCCAGTCCAGGGTGTACCCTGCCTCTCCCCCAAGATAGCTGGGACAGGCTCCAGCGCCCCTGCGACCCTATGTGTGCTCAGGATAAGCAGGTTTAGAAGATGGATGGATGGATGGATATTGTTAATTTTGGATTCCAATCACAAGTTGGAAGCGACTTCACCTGTACTAATATTAGTGCTGATTCCCACTCGATGTTACTTTCCATACACATTAGATATGTTAAAGGTTAATATGCGATAATTGTCTTTATGATCAAGTATGTAATTACCAGCTTGGCATATCCCCGGCTGTCCAGTATGAGGTTTTCAGGTTTCAGGTCTCTGTATATGATGCCTTTGGCGTGCAGGTAGGCGAAGGCCTCGACCACACAGGCCGTGTAGAACCTGGTGGTCGAGTCTTCAAACGAACCCCTGAAACATGTAGAGTTAAGAAAGGGTTTACTGAATATCCACAGTTACTTTCTGTTCAGTCATCCAACATGTTGGATGCTTTCTGTTGTTCAGTCCTGAAATGCTGCTTTTTGCTTTTAGAGCTGTGAACAACCAAGTTGTTCAAATAATTATTACTTATCTGATCTGCTGATTAGTATTTTCTAATACAGACTCCAAGGTGACGTCTTCAAGTGTTGTGTGTTGTGACCAACAGTCCAAAAAAAAAGATAAACACTATAATTTAATGTGATATAAAACTGAAAATGAAAATCCCCAGTCCTCCTTCACAGTTTCTGCAGGTTCATTTTCAAATAACTGATTAAAGCACTTGTTTTGTCTTTGTGGCATAAAAATAAACAGATCTATCAAAAAAAGTGACTGAGGATTTTTTGTTGCTGCCTCGGCTTCTGCAGCAGCATACAACCATAATGCTTTGGCTTTAAGATATTTAGATTTAGGATAATAGTAAACAAGAAAAAGAAATGATCTGCAGAGGACTTTTACTGTGTGAAATGTGTACCTGTCTCTCAGTATAGTCCACAGCTCTCCGCCGAGACAGGCCTCCAACAGCATGTACAGATATTTACTGTCTTTAAACGTCCGGTACAACCTGAACACAAACAGTAAAGCTTCATCAAAACCAGGAACACAGAACAGAAGCTGACAGAAACGTATGTGGTACTTAGACAACATCTGTCCGTCCGAGATGTTGTAGGGTTATACTGTGATGGCGTTGGATGGATTTATGTGCTATATTTTCTTTTGCTGCTTTCATGAAAATATATTACAATGGTGTACAAAGCAAAAAAACTATATAAAGCACTGGATTTACTTCTGTAATACTATGACATGAACGTTATTTTTTACCCTAGAAATTATGTTGTTTATACGATTATAAATGGTCCACATAAATACCATATTTAGGTCACACAATCCAACTAAGAACTCCATGTAGTGATAAGAGATAAAGTAAATAGATGAGATCTTTTTTGTCAAACTACGAGTGATTTAAAAAAAAAAAACAGTTTGCTATTTTAAAATGTACAGCTGCTGCAGATGTGTTTTATGTTTTATGACCGAAAATCAAGGAGTTCCACACAAAATAAGTTCAGATGATGATGATGATGATGGTTTTCTACCGACCTGACGATGAAGTCAGAGTGCGCCTCAGTCATGATGTGTTTCTCAGAGCGGATGTGTTCCTGTTGTCTTGTGTCAATGATGTGACGTTTCTTTAGGATCTTCATGGCGAACGTCTTCGCCTCCTCGTTCTTCAGCTGCACCTGAAGAAAAAGGGAGAAACATTTCTACCTTTACAGGAAATCTGAACATCTGATGCTCAGGGAGAAAGAGAAGAAGAGGATTACACTAAATGTTGGACTGTTTTCATCACTGCTGCTGCAGTATTGCAGTATTATCATTTTTCTGATTTTTGCTTTAGTTATTGTGTTTTCTCAGCCCCCCAAAATGTCTGAGCCAGATTCTTCTGATGGAGTTCTTGAGTTGTTGAAAAAGACAACAGATCCGGTGGTATAAATAAAAGACACAAGAGGAACTGTGCTGCATATGGTGGAAAATCTGTGCCTGAGTAATAAGAGTTGAGTTTGGGGTCAGACTGGCAGTCTGGAGGTCAGAGGTCAACTTTTTCCCCGGAGCAGAGTTACACTCTGACTAATCGACTAAAAATATCTCCACAGGGATGATGGGAGATCCTGAGCGGGGATTCCTTCCTGTTTTTGGGCAAACCCTCTGCAGGGCATCCCCTCCGACCTTTAGCACAAGCCCTGCCTCCTGCGGCAGAGAAACCCGACCCCCGGGGCTGCAATGCCCACTACACCCACCCTCCTTCACTTTTTCCATCATCTCACGCCTCAGTGTGGGGTTAATACAACCTGACAAATCCAATAATTACGGATCGATCGATAATGATAGAGAAACTCATAAGGACACAATAAGAATTGACTAGCTGTTATGAATGAAAAATGATAAACTTGCAGAAGGATAAAGAAGAGATATGAACTACGCTGTGATTTCTGTGGGTCCTTACAGAACAACAGAAAACGCTGGAAGCTCAGACTCTGAATCACTGAATCACATGACGACTGGCTTCCAGTTACGAGCACTGATACTCGACTGGAAAGTTACTGCAAATAGCTGAGTGCACGTGAATACACACACACACACACACACACACAGAATAGTGGACTATAAATCAGATTTTAAAATGAGGCAGCAACGTGAATTTGTTATCCAACTGGACTCCAAATGGCTCTAAACTGGGCAGAAACATTGTCTGAAGCTCAAACTAATCTGGCACTAATCTGAAATTAGTTACAAACTTGATTGGAAACTGCTGTCAAACTAATCTGAAACTGGTGTCAATCTGGTTTTGCACTTATGCAAATCAACCTAAAAGTGGTTTCAAACCAATTAGAACCTGATCTCAAGCTGAAACATGGTCGGATGTCGGTCTGTTCTGTGTCCCCACATTACAACATTTGATTTGGTGTTTGTTGCAGTAAAAACATCAATCTGAATGATCTGATATCTAATATAATCAAATCGTACCAGCTCGACTCGTCCGAAGCCGCCGACTCCGAGCGTGTCAATGATGTTGAAGTCAGTCAGCTTCAGACTGGAGAAGAAGGCATTCTCTGCCTCGTACCTGGAGATACAAAACACAGGGATGCCTTCACTGAACACAGGAAACTAGTACTTTAAAGATTATTGGGACATTTTGAAAGTTGGACCACTTTCAGATTTAAAGCAAACAGCGGAGCAGGTTTGGCATCTCGACCTAAAACTCCAGCGTTCTGAAATAAAGATTATGACTGGGAAAATGAAAACAGAGGCGACCACCGTTGTACGGTACCTGCAGCATTTCACCACATGGAAGAACGGGAACTTCTTGGAGGTTTGGATGGAGAAGGAGGTGATGGGGAATGAGGAGGAGGTTGGAGGTGCAGGGAGGCTGGTGATCCGCTCTCTCTGCTGCCTCACTGGAATGGGAAGCAACTCTCTCATTTCCAGACTTTAAGTAATTCACGTATGTGAGCAGATGGATTAAAAAAACACCTCTTTCTTTTCTCAACTGTGTAGCTTTGTTAGTCTCTCGTCCACTTTATCAACAAAACACTGGTTGAGAAATATTCTGATACATAAAACGACTCCAGAAATATAATTTAGAGCTTTCAGGCAAAACTTCTGATAGAAACAGCTGAAACTCTACAGATGATCTCGACAGTCAGGTGCTTTATTCTGCAGACAGAAGTTGGAACAATGTCAAGAACTAAAGTTTGAAGTGCAAATAAGTCGACATTAAACCCAAACTTGTTTTCTGTCCTCACGAGAACGTTCGGCACAGCGTCCGTAAGAGAGCTGTCTCAAAGGAAGAGCTCCACTTCCAGTTTACATGGCGGGGGTAGCGACGATGGTACGGGTACGAGGTTCTGGTCTGGTGGGACCGGTGGTGCGGTGAGGTTGCCAGATCCTCCAGTTCTGTGTGCAGTAAAATTACGAACGAGACTCGTCCTGAGCCGAACGAGATGCCGTCAGAATCCAGAACAAAGGGCTTCCAAGGAGGGCATCACCAAAAATAAAAAATAATTCAGAACTTCTTTAAAGACTTGATGGATTTTTCCAAAAACCTAATTTAATACCCAGAGTGCAAGTTTGTATGGCTTGGAAACTGTCCAACTGAACACACTCAAAGTGAAACTATGACTGAGGAAAGCCCTTGAAAGGGTCGTCCTTTTTGTCAAAACAGCGCCCGGGTCTGCTCCAGATCAGTCCTGCAGGCTGTAATGCCAATCTGAGAGGACGGACCGTGTGGTAAGAGGCTGCTGATTATATTTTTAGCACGTGAAAACATTGCTCAGAGGTTCACCCAGTAAACGTAGCTCAGTCATTAAACAGACTGACAGACAGAGAGGAGGCTGCAGGACAGACTGTCCTGACCTCAAAACCAGAGGACACGAAGAATTCAACAGAATCATCAGCCAAGAGTTTCTTTGATTTGTATTTCTGTCTGTGGGCGTCTGTGTTCAGTGTTTCATGTCACTGGTTTATAATTTTAGGTAAAAGAAATGTTAAGCTGAGGTTTTATGAAATGAACAACACCTGCAGTGCCATCGTGGTTTTCACAGCGGGACAGGCTGGTGCCCAAAGCTGGAGCGTATCCACATACCAGATCCAATCCCAGATCCAAATCAAACTGAAACAAAACCCAGAGCAGAACGTCGAGGGTCAACGTGTCTCCTGGAAATCACCTTTATATTCACGGCAAGTTCGTCACAAGACAAAGGTCCTGATGAATCCAGCTGGCATCACATCTCATCAACATTTTCCTGAATGAATCTGCAAAGTCACAAAATGGTTCAGGTTTAGGAAAGATGGTTGTTCAATTTGAAAAAGTCAACAATAACCCACGGCCCGAGACAAGATGTGTTGATTTTGGGTGAAATCACAATCGCACAGCAACAATCCACCACAACAACACTTCCTTCACCTGAAGAAATGCAGCACTGTCTGCAGCGTGCAAAACACTCCAACACAACAGCAGCTATACAGCAACACCACATACTTTAACATCCTCTGTGCTGTGAGAAAGAGCTGGTCAACAAATTTTAGTCTGAGAAAATTACAACTTTTCTATTGTTTAATTATGCTAGCAGCTACAGCACCAGATCTTAACTGTGTCAGCTGCCTGGTCACTGACTGCTGATTTACTAATATACTAAATATAATTCGGTTAGATGGTGAACATACCTCCGGCGCTGTCTTGGACAGTGTTGTGTCTTTTTTAAATCTTTTTCTAAATATTTATTTTACCTAATTCATTTTCCTTATGTGGACAGGTTTGTGGAGTGGTGTGGACTGAACCACCTGTAGCTCACAAAGACAAAGGAGTTGGTTGTGTATTTCAGAAAACAGAGGACCCGTCTGAACTCGCCATCAGAGGTACAGAAGTGGACATTGTGGACAACTACAAGTACCTGGGTGTCCACTTGGACAATAAACTGGACTGGACAATAAACACTGATGCCATCTACAAGAAGAGTCAGAGTCGCTTGTTCTTCCTCAGGAGACTCAGATCTTTCAACGTCTGCAGGACCATGCTGCAGATGTTATTATCACTCGGTGGTATCCAGCGTCATCTTCTACGCTGCAGTGTGCTGGGGCAGCAGGCTGAAGACAGCCGACACTAACAGACTCAACAAGCTCATCAGGAGAGCTGGATCTGTCCGGGGAGTTGAACTGTAGTCTGTGGCGGAGGTGTCTGAGAGGAGGATGCTGAGGAAGCTCCTCAGTATCATGGACAATGTCTGTCACCCCCTGCATGCCACACTGACGTCCTGTCAGAGCTCCTTCAGTAGACTGAGCGGAGCTGCACTGAACGCCACAGGAGGTCTTTCCTACCTGAGGCTATCAGACTTTATAATTCCTCCCCCTTCAGCTGCAGGGAAACTTAAAAACAAAACAAAAAAACCCCAAAAAACCTTACTGTAAATAAGAATTGCAATTTATCTGTATGTATCTGTTCATAACCATAACGTGCAATATTTTTCTATTCTATTTATATGTACACTGCATAGTTTTATAGCTGATAGTATATTCATACAATAGTCTATTATTATGTGCAATATTCTTCATGTGCAGTATCTTTTTTCTTGGAAATAGTTTATCATTAATGCAAATGTCTCAGACGTGGCTCGTTCTCCTGTGCACTCCTTATCTTATCTTGTTACTTAAGACACTTTATAGTTGTATTTGTATTTCTTATTCTCTTAGTTTACAATTTTTATTATTTATTATTGTTATTATTTTTTCCTGTACTCTGGCACAACAATTTCCTTCGGGATCAATAAAGTTGTTTGTATTTGTATTCATATTGATATTTGTATAGTGGAGCTTTTAGCAGCTAAAGAGACAGATATTTTTCTCAGGAGGTAGGTGGAGACCAAACACAGAGCTAAAAGAGAGACTCACATTCATCCGCTGGCTCAGTTTTAAACATAAGTACTTCAGAAGCTGACAAAAATACCTGAATTGGCATCATTTAACAGCAGTGGCCAGAACTGAGTTTATGTTAGCTTAGCTGCTGCACTAGTCGTACACCATCCAAAACACGACGTTGAAATTAACTTCACACAAACATACGTCATCATATGAGGTTGGTATCTTTTCATACTCTGACATACGCTTTGTGATAAAGTGGGTTTTCAGTGATTTTTTAAAAGCTGCCAAGCTTTCTGTCGAGCTCACTCTCTCCTCCAATACCTGCCAGAAATAAGAAAACTAGATAAGATAATACAGCAATGCCACCCCACCCACAGATTTCCATGTGTGTGTGTGTGTGTGTGTTCTCCAAACAGGGGCGGGACTATTTCTTGGAAACCGTCTGCAGAAACAGTAGCTGCTGTCGGTGGGTCGTTCGGTCGGGACAAACCAACACATAAACACTCTAAAAATAGTCTGTAATAGCAAGAAAGAGATTAACTGTTCAACCCCCCCAACCTTCACCCTGCTGGAGTCAGTCTGTATCATCCGCCATGTTAACTTCACATTAAGGACATGATGGGAAACATCTGTGGTGTGTAGACAACTTCATTTTACTACATTTAGATTTTTTTTATAGTCTTTAAATTGTAAAACACTCCTGTAATTATGGATTAATTATTTTTGTCTTAGATTAATACATTAAAATTATTCAACAGATCCTGTAGGAATAATCTGTAATCTGTATTTTTGTGATACATTAAGCTTAAATATCTCTTTGTTTTCTTTTGATGATGGAATATTTATTTTGGATTTCCTTTCATTAAAATAAAAAAAGCCACGCTTGTTTATGTTTTTTTTTTGAGTCATTAAAAAGAAGGATTGAAAACACAGTCAATGTATAGCTGAGTAATTAAAATAATACACAATAAAAAGTGTAGCTCATTTCAGAAAGAAATCTGAAGGGACAAACACACTGTTGGCTGTTTACTGTTACCATAGCAACGTCTCTGACTGACAGTGAGACACCTGGCGTGTGTGTGCGTTGTATCAAATCCATACCATAAGAGGAGATGACTTCACTCTGTCACATGACCAACAGTCATCTGATACACGACACAACAGAGTGTGCGAGTGTGTGTATGAATGTGTGTGTGTGTGTGAGTGAGTACCAGTAAGGAAACTCCACATTTTACACCTACAGTTCTGTGGTGTTATTTATAGACTTGTAGTTTTTTCTCTGTCACACTATGGCTGTGAGAAATGTCTCCTTTCTGATTGGCTGGCAGGTGTGTGATTGTTGTTTTATGCTCACATTTTTGCACCTTTAACGTTTTACCAAATATTCAGATGTGTCAGACTGAAGTGTTGATTCTCAGTGTAATCGGCTGCACTGACAACACTTTACGACTCCAAACGGTGATTTCATTTCATTCATTGAGTACTTTCTCTGATGGGGGGGTGGGGCCACATGACCTGGACTTCATGAAAACACCTGAGAGGACGATCAGACCCGACTGCAGTGTGTGTTAACACATTCAGCTCCTTCAGCGTCCTTCAGTGTTCTTCAGTGTCCTTTTCAACTGCTGCAGGTATTATTAGCTGTTCTTACATAAGCAGCACCGAGGCTCCTGTTACTGCTGTAAACATCCACATAGAAAAACCTGCTGCCAACATGTTGGAGGGAAACACAGAGGAAACACTGAGGAAACACCTAGGAAACACTGAGGAGACACTGAGGAGACACCTAGGAAACACTGAGGAAACACAGAGGAAACACCGAGGTTTAAATCAGCCTGTGGAGTTTTTAACGGGTTTTGAAACAGTCTCAGGTGAAGTTGTCTTGTTGCAGCAGGGAGTGGAGGGAACATGTGACCTAATGTTAGGTGACCACAGGGGGCGCCAAAATCAACATGAAAAGATGACTGAGCTGCTTTAAAGGAGCGTAACATCAGCTTTAGGCTGATCTTCCTGACAGCAGTTTTAGTTTAAACCTGCAGCAGAGAGATAAACCATCACAGTCAGTAGCTGCCTGTCTCCATCCACTACACAGTGTGAATATTGGGGGCAGTAGGTGGCGCCAGTTCCCCAGTTGGGTGCCAAAAAACCAACCAGAAGAAGACATCACAGCAAGATGACGTCATTAACAGATCTCCCGTCGACGGAGGAGAGTAGAGATCTGTTAATGACGGTGGACACATGAAATCTGTGTTAGATTCATGTGTTCATATAAAGAAGCCAGCTCATCCTCCACACTGATCTGATGTAACGTCTCTTCAGTCACGTGCCTCATGTACGTCATGATTTACAAGTCTGTTTTTGTGCAAGTTTCTGCAAACAAAGAACTTTTTTTTTTTTACCATATTATCATTTTTTGGGAAGGGATAGAAACACATCACCTTTTACGTCATTTTATGTTAAATTATTATTTTCAGTTAACCAATCTGCTGATTATTTGTGTAAAATGTAAAGCATCCGGTGACTTTAAATAAAGCAGCAGGTGCACACATTTCTATATATTTAGATATTTATATTTAACATGTGCTCATCAAACCTACTTGGCTTTGGCTTCAGCGTCCTCGTATCCTTTATTTGAAACATCTTCCAGTCCACCAATCAGATGCTTGAATGAGCTGCGCAGGAAGAAAGAGACAGCCAATCAGTACACAGATTGCAAGTGATTTTTCAAGTAAAGTTCTGATCTATATCTATATCTATCTATCTATCTACAGATAGATAGATAGATAGATAGATATAGATATAGATATATTATGTCTGTAAATAAAAAGAATATTATCACAGAGCAAATACAATCGCTGTATGTAAACTAAAAGTGCCATTTACTAAATCTCTCTAAATAATCCTTTTTATTTAAAAAACAATTAATCTAATTAAAGGAAATACCACTACTGTACCGCCTAAGATGTAGAAAATAACAAATTTCTACACAGTGTGTGTGTGTGTGTGTGTATATAGTTGTCAGGACCAGCAGAGGGCAGCAGGCAGCTTTAAATCAAACCATCGACAGCTTCACTCTCTCATCCAGAGAGAAGAAGAATAAAAGAACTTAAAGTGAAAAAGTTCTCTGAAGTTTGTTGTATTTTCCTTGTGAATTTTATAATTTTATATTTCTTTACACACTTCAGAGTGAAACGTTGCTTCACTTAGAAATTCAGTGTAAACAGACCATCATGAACCTTTATTTAATATAGAAAGTGAAGAAAACTACAGAATCAGCAATGAGCCTTTTTATTTTTAATACTTCAGTAAATTCTGCTTAAGTGTATGTGTGTGTGTGTGTGTGTGTGTGTGTGTGTGTGTCTTACTCTCTGTCAATGACCAGGCAGGTGACGGCCTCAGCAGCAATCACATTAGCTGTTCTGACGTCCTCACTGTGGATTCAAAACAGAACACACACACACACACACACACACACACAAAGGTTCATGAATCAAACTGTGCCCAATGTTTGTACTTCTATACTTGTGAGGACACAACATGTTTTCTGGTCCCTAATTAACTTTATAAAACGTCATTTCAACCTTCACTCTAAATTTACCTCACTTATCTAACACACACACAGAAGCTCTTTGTGTTTCAGTGTGTGTGTTCACACGGACGCTGTATTGATTTACATCTCTGGTGGTAACAGCCACATGTCTTAAAGAGGCTTGTAACACACACTGCCTCACATTTTCAGAGTGTGTGCGTCTGTGTGTCAGTCAATACTGAAAACTGTCCTCTCTTTCTGAAACATTCCTCAAATTGTAAAATGTTCTCACTTTTTCACGCCGCAAACCTGTCGCTGCCTCCACTTAAAAAAATGTCTTAACTTTCTAAAAATGTTCTTTCCTCAAAAGGTCCTCAAAGACTCCATGCTGCCCCTCAAATAGCCTGAGTTCATCGCTGCATCCGTCTGATGCTTGCAGGCTTTTAGCACACACCATCTTACATGTTTATAGTGTGTGTGAGTGCTGTGTTTCTTAGACAATACTGCATGAAAAATTCAAAGACTCGGAAACACAACTTTCCTGCGTGTCTGTCTGAAATGTTTTAAACGTCGTGTGACCAAAACATGTTTTCCACTCGCTGATATTTAAAAGCTTGGCAGTCGTCATGATGTGTAAAACAGATTAGAAAGGTGATGAATTTGAAAAAGATGAAAAAGATGAATTTGATCAGAGCTGGTGGGATGTGAGGTGAGAGGGACAGGTGCACGCAGGTAAATAACAGGAAGTCACTTATTGTAGTTCATCAATACGCCCAACAGGCGGCGCTGCAGCGGCTCATAAAGGAGATTAAGATCCTTTAAACTTCGCTGAAACTAATGTGAAAAATGGCACTTCTTCTGAACACAAACACACGAAGATTCAGTGGGAACTACTCTTCACAGGATATCATTACCTCCAAAATAAAAGTCCATAAATCTGCACAGACGTTTCCTTCAGTATGACAGTAATCCAGTGACAGTTGTCTAAAAATCCATGATGCAGACAGACCACATGCACACTAACAGAGGACTTTACCTTCTTGATTACAACCCCCAAAGCATCATGGGAACTGCAGTTCAAAGCCTGATTATTCCCCAAATAAAAGGCAGACAAAGAAAAGCACTGTTTCGGGGTGGTGTTTGGTCCTGTGTGGTTTCAGGATTATATGGCTTTAAGTGGGTTCATATTTCACCATCACAGTGTTTTAATTCAGTAAATTCAGTTAGAAAACTCAAATGAAATTAATTTCCAAATGATTTTATACATACACACACACATATAAAATTAATAAAAGTTGAGTTAAAACTCATCTAAACAGTTTCTTCATAATGTTGGACGACCAAACAGAAAATGAAATTATTATAATGTAATAAAATTTCATAAAAGATTGACAGTCCAGCTTGAGTCACACAATAATAAAATTATCTTTCAGAAAATTTGTATAAATGTGGTCAAGTCTGAAACAGGAGCTGGTCCTCACAAAGACTGAAGACCAGGAGAACACACACACCCAGCAGCTTTCACAAACTGCTTCTCTCCCGTTAACCTCATTTCCTGTCTGACTCTGCTGCGCTGTGTTATTAAGAGCTGAGGCATGCCAGCCCTGACCTTTGACCTAAATAACCACGACACACACACACACACATAAAAAGCGTGTTTGTCTGTCGAACACGTTAATCACAAACAATTCGTCACCATGTTACATTAAACGCGATCTTCTGGATTATCATCATATTTTCTAAACTTTATGAACTTTTACACATTCCATATATACATATACAAATAAAGCCGTTATATATATTATATAGAAATGTAATGTCTCGTCAGATCTGTTGAGTTTTGTCTGTCATGTTTTCTGTTTCCTGTCCTGGCATGTCCTTTTATTTTGAAACCCTAACTCTCCTCTCGTTTCAGGTCCCTTGACTTCCCCTCATTGTGTGTTCCCGCCGTGTGTGATTGTCTATCCCCGCCCTGATTGTTTCCACCTGTTTCCCATTACCTCTTGTATATATTGTCTGCGTCTCCCCTGTCTTGTTGCCAGATCGTTCTCAACCTTTGCCATGTCAAGATCACGCTCTTCATGTAAAGATTCCAGAAAGATCTCGCTCAATTAAAGTGCATTCCAAATCTCACCTTTGCCTGGTTTGTGCATACGTCCTGCATTTGGGTCTGCCTGCCTTGTGCCATCGTAACATTACGATCTGGCCAGAAATGGACCCAGCGGATGCTAACACAATCAAGACAGCCTTAAATGCTCAGGCTTCCTGGCTGAATCATCATGACGCTCAGCTGAGCGACATAGTTGCAGGGCTGAAGCAGCTCACGGACAGCCAAGCCGACTTACAAGTCTCCGTCGCCACAAAGGTAAATCAACTTACCGATCAGATGCAGTCATTGATAAGCCGACTGGAGGGCTTCATAGCCGCTTCGCCATCTCCGCCGGCCGCTCCGGCTCCACCAGCTGCGCCGCCTTGCTGCTGCTGCTGCGCCTCTTCAGCCGCCTCCGGCGCCATCTTCCGTTGCCTGTCTCCTCCGTTCCGGTCCGCCTGGCCTCACCTCCGAAGTTTTCCGGTGAGTCCGGTGAGTGTCGTCCCTTTCTCATACAATGTGACCTGCATTTTTCCATGGACCCAAACGCCTTTCGCTTCGGAGCAAGCTCGAGTTGCGTTTATGGTGTCTCACATGACCGGAAGGGCGGCTGTCCTGGGCTACGGCGGAGTGGTCTCGGGGCGCCCAGGTTTGCCAAACAGCTCAAGACTTTTCTCAAGCTTTGCTTCCGTGTTTTTGACCAGACGTCTCCCGCACGGGAAGCGTCTTCTGCTCTGGGCTCAAGATCCAACAGGGACGCCGGAGGGTGGTGGATTATGCCCTTGAATTCCGCACGCTGGCGGCGGATAGCGGATGGAACGAGACTTCCATCATCGGCGCTTTCATGGACGGTCTCGCGGAGGAAGTAAAGGACTTTCTGGCTCACGTTGGACATCCCAAGGGACTTCGAAAGCCTAGTCGAAATAGCCTCTCGCATCGACAATCGCCTCCGTGAGAGGGAGAGAGAGAGACGTCAGGCCGGGTCGCAAGTCTTCGGGGTTCCAAGGGGGCGCCGCACTCCTTCCGTGAGTTTCGCAGATCGAGCCACCTGTCTACCCCAGTACCAGAGTCTCCCTCGCCCCCTGCTGGAGCAGAGGAATCCTATGCAGCTGGGCAGGACCAAATTAGCTCCCGGAAGAGCGACAGAGGAAGGCTCAAGAAAGGGCGGCCTGTTTCTATTGCGGGAAATCAGGTCACCAGGTCAACTGCTGTCCAGCAAAAGAGAAGGCTCATCAGGGTTAAGGAGGGACCTGGTGAGCCAAATTAAGAATAATCCTCCCTCGTTCCACTCTCTCCATCAAAGGTAAAACTGTTCCCCTGCAACCTTTCATTGACTCAGGTGCCGATGAGAGTTTGATGGACAAGGGCTCTTGCCTCCTCTCTCGGTATAAACTTTGAACCACTCCACAGTCCTGTTACAGCCAGGTCACTAGATGGCAAATTATTGAATTATGTCACAGATCAAACCCTGCCGCTAAGACTAACTATCGACTCAGATCATTGTGAGGAAATCCGATTTCATTTATTCAGTTGTGCAACCCATCCCCTCATTTTGGGGTTCCCTTGGTTAATCAAACACAACCCACACATTGACTGGGGAACGGGGAGGGTTAAACAGTGGGGGTCGGATTGCCATGCTTCCTGTTTGTCTGTCCCACATTCTGTTCCCAGGTCCCCCGACACCACCTGCGACCCTATCCCAGACCACAGCGACTACCCAGACCTCTCCAAAGTCCCACCTTGTTACTATGACTTAAAAGAAGTATTCAATAAGACCAAGGCTACGTCTCTGCCCCCCCACCGTGAGTGGGATTGCGCCATTGAACTCCTGCCTGGTGCTCCCATCCCTAAGGCGCGACTGTATTCCCTCTCCGGTCCTGAGAGAGAAGGCCATGGAAGAATATATCACAGCGTCGCTGAGGGTCAGGCATCATCCGTCCCTCCTCCTCGGGTCCTGCTGGGGCAGGATTCTTCTTCGTGGGTAAGAAGGACGGAACCCTCCGGCCCTGTATTGACTATAGTCTTCTGAATCAAATCACTAGTTAAAAACCGCTATCCATTACCTCTCATATCATCTGCTTTTGAGCTCCTCCAACAGGCCAAGGTTTTCACCAAACTGGACCTACGTAATGCCTATCACCTAGTAAGGATACGTGAGGGTTGATGAGTGGAAGACGGGATTCAATACTCCAAGTAGGCCACTATGAATACTTAGTCATGCCGTTTGGTCTTACCAACGCCCCAGCAGTGTTTCAGTCGTTTGTGAACGAAATCTTGAGGGAATATTTGAATGACTTTGTGTTTGTATACCTTGATGACATACTTATTTTCTCCCCCGATTTAAATACTCACCAACGTCCATGTTCGCCAGGTCCTGATACGCCTGCTGGAAAATCAATTATATGTGAAGGCTGAAAAATGTGACTTCCATGCTTCCTCAGTGTCTTTTCTGGGTTACGTCATCACAGCCAATCACATCTCCATGGACCCTGCCAAAGTGGAACGCGGTTACCAACTGGCCTCCTCTGACCTCCAAGAAAAAGGTACAGCAATTCTTAGGTTTTGCTTTGCAAATTTCTATCGTAAATTTATCAGAAATTTTAGTTTGCGATTGCTGCCCCGTTGCATGCCTTAACCTCTTCCAAGTCCATGTTCCAGTGGAATGACAAAGCAGAGGAGGCCTTCAATAAGCTAAAACAGAAATTCACTACGGCCCCCATTCTCAAGGTACCAGACCCAGCCCTTCAGTTTGTGGTGGAAGTGGACGCTTCTAATGAGGGCATAGGAGCAGTTCTTTCCCAGCGACTCCCAGCAGATAATCGCATTCACCCATGCGCCTTCCTCTCCTGCAAATTGTCAGCTGCGGAGAGAAACTACGACAAGGGAAATAAGGAACTGCTGGCAGTAAAGGTAGCGCTGGAGGAGTGGCGGCACTGGTTGGAGGGGGCAGAGCAGCCATTCATTGTCTGGACGGATCATAAAAATCTGGAGTACCTGAAGTCAGCGAAAAGACTCAACTCTCGTCAAGCAAGGTGGGCACTTTTCTTTAGCCGGTTCCGGTTCACCCTATCGTACAGGCCCGGATCTCAGAACGTCAAGCCCGACGTCCTGTCCCGACTGTATGAACCGGAACCAACGGCCGAGGAACCTGAAACCATCCTATCACCTGACCGTGTGATAGGGTTGGTCTCTTGGCCGATAGAAAAGGAGGTGCAGCGAGCGGGTCGTGGTAAAACAACTCCTGAGGATTGTCCACGCAACCGGTTGTTTGTTCCGGAAGCGTTGCGATCTCAGGTTATCCACTGGGCTCATACCTCTCTGCTCACATGTCATCCTGGGGTTAGGAGATCTCTGTTTTTTATCCAGCAGCGTTTCTGGTGGCCGGCTATGAAAAAAGATGTGGCTGATTACGTCGCGGCGTGCTCCGTCTGTGCCAGGGGTAAGGCGTCGAGGCAGGCCCGGATGGGACTTTTCCACAACGTCCATGGTCACACTTGACGCTGGATTTCATCACGGGTCTGCCTCCGTCTAAAGGTAACACTACAGTGCTGACGGTGGTCGACCGATTTTCCAAAATGGCTCATTTCATTCCCTTGCCCAAGTTACCTTCTGCTAAAGAGACAGCTCAAGTTATGATTAATCATGTATTTCGCATTCATGGACTGCCTACTGACATTGTCTCGGACAGAGGTCCGCAGTTTGTCTCTGTTTTTTGGAAGGAGTTCTGCCGTCTCCTTGGCGCCACCGTCAGCCTGTCCTCTGGATATCACCCGGAATCCAACGGCCAGACGGAGCGCATGAACCAGGAGCTGGAGACCTGCCTGCGATGCCTTGTAGCCCAGAACCAGACAACATGGAGCCAACACCTGACCTGGATAGAGTACGCGCACAACACCCTTCCCACAGCAGCCACGGGACTCTCGCCTTTTCATGTCGTCCATGGATATCAGCCACCAGTGTTTTCGGCTTGCGAACAAGAGGTTACCGTTCCATCGGCTCATGCTCTGGTCAGGAGAAGTCACAAGATTTGGGAAGCTGCACGGGACATGTTGCAGAAAGGACAGGCTCGAATGAAGGCCGCCGCCGACCGTGGCCATTGGCCGGCTCCAGCATATCAACCAGGCCAGAAAGTGTGGCTTTCTACAAAAGACCTTACCATTACACGTCCATTCCAGAAAACTGGCGCCCAGGTTTGTAGGACCCATTTCCCATCTCAAAAATTATTAACCCTGTCTCTGTGAAGTTGCAGCTCCCCAGGTCACTCCAGGGTTCATCCCTCATTCCATGTCAGCAAAATTAAACCGGTTAAAGAGAGCCTACTGGTTCCACCCACCAAGCCCCGCCACCGCCTAAGCTGATCGACGGTGGTCCGGTTTATGCTGTCAAGAAGCTGCTGGCGGTCAGAAAAAGAGGCCGGGGTCACCAGTTTTTGGTCGACTGGACGGGGTATGGTCCGGAAGAACGGTCCTGGGTCCCGCCAGTTTCATTGTGGATAGGACGCTCATTGATGACTTTTTACCAGCGCCATCCTGAGCAACCTGGGCCGTCCGGGAGTCGGCCCTAAGGGGGGGGTACTGTAATGTCTCGTCAGATCTGTTGAGTTTTGTCTGTCATGTTTTCTGTTTCCTGTCCTGGCATGTCCTTTTATTTTGAAACCCTAACTCTCCTCTCGTTTCAGGTCCCTTGACTTCCCCTCATTGTGTGTTCCCGCCGGTGTGATTGTCTCATCCCCGCCCTGATTGTTTCCACCTGTTTCCCATTACCTCTTGTATATATTGTCTGCGTCTCCCCTGTCTTGTTGCCAGATCATTCTCAACCTTTGCCATGTCAAGATCACGCTCTTCATGTAAAGATTCCAGAAAGATCTCGCTCAATTAAAGTGCATTCCAAATCTCACTTTGCCTGGTTTGTGCGTACGTCCTGCATTTGGGTCTGCCTGCCTTGTGCCATCGTAACAAGAAATAATGAAGACATTATTAAGCTCATCCTGTTTGCCGTCCCACTGTACATAATGACCCCCACAGCATCTCCACAGAGCCTACAGACACCTGCTGATGGAAACTAACTGGAGAATAAACACACAAACATCACAAGAACAAGAGGAAACACACTCTGATTTCTAAAGATAATCAGCTTCATTATCTTGATATTTCAAGATAACGGTATAAAAAAAAAATTGTAAGCATGGCCGTTCTCAGCTCCTGTACTTCACTGCTGCATCTACATCAATCATCTCAGTTGGTCAGACTCCAGTTGGTGTTGGTGTCTTCTGACCTGATGTTAGAGATTGTTTTATTTTTTCACCTTGTAGTGAATCGTGGCTGAAACAAGAAGAAAGACTATTAAAACTTTTTTCTTTGTCAGTGGACGTTGAGGTGTACCCTGGTTATCGGCTTCAAACAGTGAGGGTTTGTTAAAGTTCAGTTTCAGTCCTGAAGGGTCACAGATTCTGATTTTAAGGGTCAAAGGTCACATGCTCTTACCCCTGCAGCGCTCTCTCTCCAAACCAGTCTCCTCTGCTGAGCTCTCTGAGGTGTGTTGGCTCGTGATTGGCCGAATCCTCCTGGGTCACGTTCACCTGGCAGGAGGAGTGATTAACGCTCATCAGCGGACGGTCAGGATGAGTCAGCAGATCAATACAACCATCAGTGAGGAAATGAAGTGGGGTGGGGCGGTTACCTTCCCCTTACTGATGATGAAGAAGGTGTCACCTCGGGCTCCCTGTCTGATGATGAACTCTTCGTCCTCGTAGTGAGTCTGAGCGGACACAAGAGAGTGTGACTGTGACTCCACCACAGAAGAAGACAGTCGTGACCGCAGGACCGCCATCTTTGTTCACCTGAAGTTTTTTTCACTCAGTTTACTGATGATGGTGTTAATAATAAAAAGTACGGCTCACCTCCTCCATGACGTCCGCCAGTTTATTATTATTATTATTATTATCTAAGCGTTTCTTTAGAAGACTGTTTAGTCCTGAGGAAGACCTGCTTCTTTTTTAAAGAAAATGGGAACACTGAGAGACTTATTATTATTATTATTATTATTATGATACAAAAAATATTATTATTATTATTATTGATCTTTTCACTGTTTAGTCCTGAACCTGCTTCTTTTTTAGAAAATTAAACTGTATGTGCCACAAAAAATATGTTTTTTTAAAATGAAATACTTTGACTGATGTCCCCCCCCCCCAATATTTCCTCCGTTTGTTTGGCTGCACTGTAAACAGGTTGGCCGACCAGCTGCTGTTACATCACCAACCACTACATCACCAGGACCAAAGCTGCTCAGTGACGGCCTCTGTGGGGTTTGAACCTGTGACCCTGCCTTGCTCATGAGTCACCTCTTGAGGAAGTCCATGTACTCTGCGTGTTTGATGAGTCCGGTTCTCATCATGATGGTCTGGAAACACTGACGGTCGATGGCCCACAGCTTCACGTGGGTCAGAGCTGAAACACACACACATTCACACAGTCTGTTCACCAGCTTCATGTTTTCATACTCAGGTCATGAATTTACTTCAGCTGTCATATAAATAATCCTGAACATAATCTCTGGATGTTATTAAAGCGTGTTTACGTGCATATGAATGCTTCATATATGAGCTGTTTCTCTCTCATCCACATGTGGGAGGCACAGATCAGATAAAACACATAAATGCTGTGTGTGTGTGTGCATACAGTGTGCAGGTGTCGTCATGGCAACAGTACATGTATCTGTGCACGTGTGTGTGTGTGTGTGTGTGTGTGTGTGTGATGTTAAACCGGTGACCACAGCAGCTCAAACACAAACTGAAACAACGTTTTCACCTGATTGGTTTGTTAGTTTGGTTTGTTTGGTTGATGAATCGAGCAGACTGACTCCGGATGTGTTCAGGTGTTGTGCCTCAAGTAAAAATGGTAAATTTGAAATAAACTCTAAAGGAAAGACCTGATCAGACGTTTCTATCCTGCCTGTATCAGTCAGGTGTTGGTCCTCCTCCAGAGCAGCAAGTGTGTGAGCTCTCCTGGAGGGATGAACAAAGATATTCCCTCATGTGGTGTTTGATGATGGAGGTGGAGAGCGCTGTCTAACACGTCGCTGGTTGAGATGTGCTGACTGCGAAGGCCACAGCGTATAAATGTTCTGCCACAGCATTTAATTTAATTCTTCTGCTGCAACAACTTAATTTCCCTCTGAGGATCAATAAAGTCGTCTGTCTATCTAAAGTGACATGTAAAGAAAGACAGGAAATGACATGTAAAAGTGTCTTTGGGCTCTGAGGCTCGGTGAGGAGACATCACACCTGCACAATGACGCAGGTTCGATTCCCCAGATGGACGAGCAGAGACAGAAATCAGAAAATAACCAGATAAAATCTCTTTGTTCTCCAGCGTCACTGCAGGGAGCCTGTTCTTCTCTTTATCACAGCAGGTGTGAGAGGTGATAGAAATCAAACGCACCTCCAGTGTTTAACACTTTACGAGATGAACGTCGTGATGTGATCAGGGAGCCAACAGGAAAACACGAGTCTGATGCTTTGGGCAGAGAGGGTTTAATACAGCGAGCATCAGCAGGACTCCTTTCTTCTTATTATTAATCTTAATGAATCTGTTGGGTTTATACCTCAGCATCAGTTTCTCCTCATAACAGCGTCGTTACAAACCACAGAGGAGACGTGTGCCCGTGTGTCTACATCCACAGTGACCTCTAGTGGTCGTTTGAATTATTACTGTACCATAAAGGTGTCGCCACACCAAAAAGCCAGATTTTGGCAGCAGAGACGTCTCGTTTCCTGCTCACAGACAGTGTTGGTTTGTCTCCGCTTTGACCGTTCAGTCTCAACAGGAAGTGTTCAGTTTACTTCAGATCTGGTTTCTGTCAAAGGCACTGAAGACAAACACTGAACGTGCTGCAGAGGCAGCGTGCAGTTTTTTCTGTTGCAGCCTCACACTGTTGAGCAGCAGCACAACTTTTTAACCTGATGAATTAAAACATTTTCACTTCATGAATCCTTCAGTGACAATCAACAACAGATCAGACGGTCACACTGACACACAAACCAACTTCAACCAACTAACTTCAGCTTAGGAGTCCAACCAGCCATCAGACCAAAGGTTATCACCACTGATCAATTATTAAATGAAGAACTGATCAGAAGTGATGCGACAAAACAAATAAAACAAGCAAATATAACTTTGGTCATATTTATGATGTAAAAAGTCTGTAAATGTTAATGTAAGATGAGATTTATTTTGTGTAAATTTATTTTTGAAATGGCCCTTTCAGGTTTATTGTTTTGTATAATTTTAAATAAGAACCACATACATAATTGTTATGTTGGAAACTATATAAATGAAGGGAACTATATAATATAGTGAACCTGTTAAGATTGGCGGAGTGATACGTGTTCCATCACTATGCCTGTTTGGTGTGTTCAGTTGTCCTGTGAAAAAAGTGCTTTCCTTTACCCACGACCTTCAATTATTTCTTTATAGTTAACGCTATAAAATGACGGCGTTACATTAATATATTAATGTCTATAAATGTGAGTAAGAAGTGTGTGTGTGTGTTCTCATTTTTCTTTAACGTCCAAATTAGCAGCTGCAGTGAGTTCAGAGCCTCAGACATCCCATAAACCTCAGCACTGATGCTCAGACAGAGTGGGTTGCCACGGTTACAAGACATCCACCTAAATCAACGGAGTTGACTTAAACTCATAAAAGGGAGGAAGTAATGGATTACAGTTACTTTCCTTAAAGTAACTACGACAATATACAATATTACGACAATTTCAAAATATTTGAAAAAATCAGCTGTATTGTCCTTCCTTATCTGTTATCTGGAGAGTTGGAGGGAGGTAAAACTCCTCCTCAGTCTCCAACTCCAAACTGAAGCTTCCTTCAGTATCACAGTAATCCAGCGACTGTCACACATATTAATGCAGAGTACCTGATTACATGGAGTCTAACAGAGAGTAAAACAACGTGAATCTCCTGCAGCTGCTCGTTCTCTGACACGATGTGAAATTTGGTCCTTTAATACCGAAAAGGAAAAACAGTGTTTCATGTTGAGGTGATGAGGTATAATAAGTAGAACTCAGAGATCCACTTTAAAATCTGAAGTCCAGGAGGGGCTGCAGTTATGACGGGGGGGCGGGTTCAGTCCCACTAAGTGCTGTAGAGCAGCATCTGTGGTGAAAACATGAGGCGTCATTACTTTTTATTTCTTGTTTCCACTGTTTTATGACCTGCCCTCTGTTGCTACGGAGATACCAAGTGTCTCCGTAACCACGTAACAGGAGACACGGCAGCAAATATTAACGGCTACGAAGAGTTTAATGTGCCGGTGTGTGTGTGTGTGTGAGGTGTTATTACTAATGCTCATTAATGACTCGCTGGTGTGTGAGCATTAGCAAATATCAAATGTGTGTGTGTGGTAAAAAGGTCAAAGTTCAGAGTCCAGATGTGGAGGAAGCAGGTGTTTTAATATGATCACATCCATATTCACAAGCATCTGCTCTCTAACACACACACACACACGCAACCTCTGGTTTAAGAAGTAGTGGAAATAACGACTAAAATGTACAACTATTAAAGCTAAAAGTGTTTCTACTACTCTTTAAGAAGAGTGATCTTTCGATGTTTATCTATTTTTAACATTTTAACAGTTTACTTTTCACCAATGAACTTCCTGGTTTCTCTCTGCTCTCCTCTCTCTCTGATTCATCCATAATTCATCTTTGTCCAGTCACTGTTGGATTTCAAACCACATCTCGACATCTTAAATCATTAACTCGTTGGCTTTTATGAGTCTAAACCAAACTCTTTCCATCATTTAAGAAACACTAAAGCTCCTTTTAGCTGTATCTGTGGTGTCAGTTTGACTCCACGTGTAACAATACTGAGCCGAGTGTTTCCTGGTTTTGTAGAAACTGATTTAAATTATTCAAACACAGTCACTAACTGCTCTGTGTTAAAGTAGAAAAGCAGAGAATTTAAGCCATGCGTGTGGATAAACTCCAGCTGGAGCTTGTGTGTTAATGTGAAGAAAACGAGCAAAAAGCTTCAGCAAACGGAAACGAATCCCCTCGAACCCAACGCTGTTGCCAAGAGACACCGCTGCCAAAACTTAGCTCATTGGCTGGACCGGATGGTGTTGCCTGGCAACTGCTGCTTAGCGAGCACTCTACCAGGAAGCACTGACAAAAAGTTGGAGGTCCCCACATACATACACACACACACACACTCACACAGACAGACACACACGGACACACCGCTGTCAGTTGTTGTTGATGTTTTATTGGTTCAGACTGCAGCCTCCCACTGTCGACTTCTTACTTCTCTTCTTCAGATCAGTTTCCTTCAGACACTAAAGAGTTAAAGCTCCATGTTGCTGCACAGTTTTTACTGAAGGAAAACTTCCAGCTGCTGTTCAGAGCTGGTCTGAAGATGTTTGATGTCTAAAAACACTTCACTCTCTCCTTTAACCTTTAAAGCAGGGGTGTCAAACATATGGCCCGAGCAGGGGGGCGCTCAGCCCGCCGGATGACTTTGCTTAATTATCTCGTGGCCATGCATTAATATCTCTTTATTTATTTTTTATCAAATGTCACCAGCAAGGGGCTCCGTAGGTTTAGGAGTACAAATGTTTTGTAATTTTTTTAAATCAGTCCAGTAAGTGCTTCAAAAACAGAGGCAGAAGTGCTCATTGTCACAGTCAGCAGCGTTCGCTGCTCGCTTTGTGACGCGTTTGACATCTTACACGTCCACAAAGCGAGGGAATCTGCAGCGAAGAGCCCAGGCAGATAAACAGCGGGCTGATGTCTGAGTTTTTGGTCTTTGTGTCTCTAGTTTATTATAGAAAGATCTTAAAATAGGGTTTAACATCCAAAAATCTCCACTAATGACTTTAAACATAGAGAAATATTGTTGTTATGTATGGGTTATTATGCTATGTGATTTTACTGGTCCGGCCCACTTGGGATCAAAGTGGGCATTTTGTGGCCCCTTAACTAAAATGAGTTTGACACCCCTGCTTTAAAGGTACCAACAAGCAAAAACACGTATTCTGTTAGAGGAAGACGAACGTATGCATTCTCTCCATCGGCTTTAGAAAAGCAGTGCATGAAAGACACAGTGTGAACTTTAATAAGAAAACATTTTCATCATCCAGAGATGAGGTTTGGAAATCTGCTGAGAAACCTGCAGACGGTGAAGAACAGCTCACAAATGTGTATAAAAAGCAAAGAAGGTGAACGACTGTTGGTGCTGCATTAAAAGATTTAAATAATTAATGAAGCGCCCACACTGGGCCAGCTGTGCGTACAAGACATGCAGTGCATCTCTAAATCAAAGATGCAGATGTACTCACATTCCTGCAGCTCTATTTTAATGATGAACAACATTATTGGTGAGAAATAATCCCTCATTCTGTGTGTCTGGACGTCATTCAGGCCCCTCCTCAGGTAATGAGTAACTAAAGCTTTATTTATGTGAAGGCCAAATAATCGATGAAAAGAAACTGTATGTATGAAAATACATTTAAATTACAAACAATATGAAACAGAGCACAATGAAGGACGGACCAAACTAACGGACCACAACATGAGTCGGGATGGAGAATCGATGAAAAGGTTTGTTATCGAGATGAGTTTTTAGAAACCTCCTGAAACAAAGATTCGGCAGATCTGATGGACACTTTCATCTTTAGCAACACTGTCGTCTGATAAAACCTCCCATCAGTGATGAGATTAAAGTCATGAAGGAGACTTTTATGCAAAAAGAAAAAGATGAGAAGAGTAACGCTTATTAGGTTATGAGGACCAAATGCTTCAACATGACAGACTCTTAGTGTACTCACTCCGAACAGTCGCCGTCCTGGTGCAGTTGTAGAGGATGGCCAACTCTCCGAACACTTTGCCCGGTCCCATCGTACACAACTTCATCCCCTCTTTGGTCACCTCCACCTTCCCCTCTGAGCCAGACACACACACACAGAAAACAACAACTTATTTTGGAAATCGATAATATGTCATTTTTCCTTCCAAACTGTTCAGCCTCAATGTGGAGAAACACTGTAAATGCTTATTGTGCTGGATTTCACCTGATCTGTCCCACCTGGTCAAAAGTCAACAGATGTGAAAGAGCTGATGATTGCTCAGTTTCTTCTTCTTCAGTTCAATTCAGACCAAACAGAAGTTTTAATCTGCAGGCAGATTATATCACATCTTGGTGCCATTGCTACTAAATAAATAGATTGTGACATCAATTTTTCAACATTTATCTCTTTATCTCAAATCTCTTTTCCAAAGTCCTTGTAGATAAAAACATACAGTGACTCAGTGGATGTGTAAAAAGAGCGGGACAGTTAACTTCACAACAAACAGTTAGTGACTTACATTACATTAACAGAATAACCTTGTAGTTTAATATATAAAGAATAAAGAAAACTTGTAGATTTCATACAAACATCAACCTTGTTATTTCAAAATATCAATATAAAAAGAGTAAAAAAAAAACATGTTTTCAAAATACAAATATCAATAACAATTAAAACCTTTAAAACCTTGTAATTTTTAAAATCGAAATGTAAAGAATACATTGACTTTTTAAAAATATCAATATGAAGAATATAAAATACTATAACAGAAACCTAAATAAATGACCAAATGTCTAACTTTTCACATTTTTAATATCATTATAAGGCCAGTCCTCCAGATCCAAAGAGCTTTACACACTGAGCTCTGTTGAAATAAGAGCCAGTTTTATCTTTTTCTTCTGCTGCAGTCAGAAACTTGTATAATGATCCTGAAGATAAGAGACATGTATAGTATATGATACGCAGCCAAAGCTGATGCATTCGTGTACAACAGATCAACAAGAAAAGGCAAAAACATGGCTTCAATCATCTGCTAACTTCAGTGTCAGCTTCTTCACAAGTTTTTTTTTTTTTACATGAAACATAAGAGATGTGATCATCAATCAGAAATCACAAGTGTCTCCTAGTGTTAAGAACATAGTTTCAGTTAATAAAGATAAACATGCACACTATCAAAAGCATTTTGCATGTATGCAGAATTCTAATTAAGCAAAGATTCACAACAATAAATGACAGTGTCGTCTACATAACATTACACAAATCAATTAAAAAAAAAAGACGCTGTCACTTATTATTGTCATGAGTGTGTATATACTCTGTCTTACCACCTGGTTCAGGGGTGACAACAAAATGGGAGCAACACAAGGTCAGTGAAATCAAAGAATTAGATTTATTTAACACAAAGTGTCCATAATAATGGTAAGTGTGCAGCAGTGTGTGGATGGGTGAAAATGTGTGGTGAACATTGTGGTTGGTGCAGGCCTTGC
This sequence comes from Scortum barcoo, assembly GCA_023238725.1. Lineage (NCBI taxonomy): Eukaryota > Metazoa > Chordata > Actinopteri > Centrarchiformes > Terapontidae > Scortum > Scortum barcoo. The sequence continues at coordinate 692,113 of CM041542.1, forward strand.
CAAGACTGAGAGAGGGCTGAGCTACCAGGCCTTTTATCCTTTCTGAAGGCCACACCCAGATGGGTAAGCAAGGTGACACTCCCAGCTCCACCCTTTAACAGCTCCAGAGGCTGCTAACCAGAAGAGTGAGACACAAACAAAGGAGTGGGAGGAGTCTTCACATCTGATACAAGTGTGTATATACTATAAGCATGTAAATACTCTTTAGCCTGCTTACTAACCAGAACTCCAGGACTTTGAGACTGGTCTGTAGTTATTTTAAATTTTAGGGTCGCCTCTGTTTAGTCAGGATAGAAAATAATCAAGTAAAATAAAAAGATGGGTCAAAATCTGCTGCTAAACCAGTTTCCAAATGATCCGGCCCAGCTGCTTTTCTAAGGTTTTACTTTACCTTTAGGCTTTGTGAACTTCAGTAACAAAAAAAGGGGGTAAGATTAAAAGTTTGGTCAACAGCAGCAGCTCTGTTATTCAGATATATAGATTAAATTTACAGATTAAAGGAGCTGCTGCAGAATTAAACAAACACCCAGAAGAAATAAAATGCTCATTAAAACATTTCATCCTCTTTATGCACAATAACTAAACTAAATTGTTGGCGATACTGGAGGGAAGGTCACATTAAGTGTTGGATGGGTTTAATTGCTTTCCAGAAGTTTTCCGTGCACTGTCAGGAATAATGTGTTCATCTGTCATATATCTATGCTCAGGATTCAGCAGCTTCCACTTTTTTTATCTCTTTTATCTCTTTTTATCAAGGCTGCTGAACCAGTTCAAATCTACCTGAAACAATCAGGGAACAGTGAAACCTTCAAATCTAAAAGTTAAATAAATGTCTTACGTAATTTCTTTTGGTATTTATACCAACACACACTCTTATAACAGAACTCTGACTTGGCTTTCCTGAAGAGAGAAGTTCTTTTGTTTGTCACTTCTGAACCTCCTTTTCATGAAGCAGACGTCAGCAGTGAACCAACGGCCTGTCACCATTTAAAACACCTCATTACAAACACCTTCATATTCTGCCTTTCAACAAAAGAAGATTTACTCTGAATGATCTGATGTCTCTGATGGCTGCCGTCACAGTCTGTCAGTGTTTCTTTGGATTCAGCTCTCTGATCGGAGTTCCTGCCGTCAAACACAGCGATCGCCTACATCTTCAGGAAAAACACCTGCAGCAGAGGGACGGTCCTCAAAGCCAGATCGATGAGAGGCTTTACAGGTTTGGATCATAATGTGAGAACATCACACCAACAGGACATGCTGATCTTTTCACCATTTCAGCAGTTTGAGGAGTTAAAGCTGCAGGTCGTCTTCATCAGGCTTCAGCTGGTTCAAAGTGAAGCTGCTGGTTTGAAGTAAAACCAGGAAACCTTCAGCATCACTGCAGTTTATGCACAGCTCTCTATCCATGCCTGGACTCTTCTCTAATCTTTACAATGATCTCAAATGGCGCAGCAGCAGCAGTGCAGCGGCTTCTCGTGCTCCCCGGGGTCAAGCCTCGCTTTAGTACTTTTCTGGTTGGTCCTGAGGCCAACTTTACCGGTTTTGCTTGTGTAAACAAGCGTGTCCACACAGCCCTCACCCACCACAAAGACTCTTATGTCCGCCTGCTCTTTGTGGATTTCACCTCAGCTTTTAACACAATCATACCGCAGACCCTGGTCCAGAAACTCACAACACTTGGACTGAGCCTCACCCTGTGTAACTGGGTCCTGGACTTTCTAACAGACAGACCGCAGTCTGTGAGGATCCACGACGTCTCCTCCTCCTCCATCAGCCTCAGCACCGGCTCCCCCCAGGGCTGTGTGCTGAGCCCCCTCCTGTTCTGTTCACCCTGCTCACATACGACTGCTCAGCGATACATCCGAAGCTGTCTGATCGTGAAGTTCGCGGATGACACAGCTGTGGTGGGACGGATCGCTAACAACGACGAGTCCGACTACAGGCAGGAGGTGGAACAACCTGGAGGGTTGGTGCAGACAAAACAACCTCTGCATCAACGCAGTGAAGAAGACCAAGGAGATGATCGTGGACTTCAGAAGGGGCAGACACCTCCCCTCTCCCCTGTACATCGGAGGGACTGCGGTGGAAGTGGTCTCCAGCTTCAGGTACCTGGGCGTACACATCTCTGACGACCTCACCTGGAGCAAGAACACTTCATGTCTGATTAGGAAGGCACATCAGCGCCTACTTCCTCAGGAGGCTGAGGCGCGCCGGGATGGGGAGCTCAGTCCTGACCTCCTTCTACAGATGTGTGGTGGAGAGCGTCCTGTCCTCCTGCATCATCGTGTGGCACGGCAGCTGCTCGGCAGGCAGAGAAGAAGGCTCTGCAGAGGGTGGTGAAGGCTGCACAGAGGACTGTGGGATGCAGTCTACCCACCACCATGGACATCTACACCTCCAGATGCAGGAAACGGGCCTCCTGCATCATGAAGGACCCCACTCACACCGCACACGCACTGTTTGTCCCCCTCCCCTCAGGCAGGAGGCTGCGGAGCATTAAGAGCAGGACCACCAGACTGGAGGAACAGCTTCTTCCCGGAAGCTGTGAGACTGTTGAACTCTGGAGGACCCCTGTAGCCCCTGCTGCCCCCCCCACCTTCCCATCCTCCCCTCTCCCTCTTCTGACAGCCCACAGACAACACACATCTGCACAGAATGCAGTTGCTTTTGTTTTGCACAACCTGAACATTGCACAATCACATAATCGTCAGTTTAAAATATTCTATTGCACACTACCTCAAGAGATATTAGCTGTTGTATATTTGTCATATGTTGTATATGACTGTTGTACATTGTCATACCTTTTTATTTTCATTTGCAGTTCATCCTTATTTATTCTGTTTATTTATATTTATCTACTAGCTTAAATTTGCTTATTCTACCTTGTTTTATTTTATATTTTTTTATTACCTTATTTTGTACTATTCTACTTTTTATGGTTATTCTAATTCTTATACTCCTTTACTTATTGGGCTTGCACCGGGACCAGGGTAACTAATCTCGTTCCATCCCATGTTTAACATGTGTTGAAATGACAATAAAGAATCCTTGAATCCTTGAAATTCTTTAATCACACAAACGTTTAAATGAAACCGTGTCTGCAGAGGAAACCTTTGTCTTGAGACGAATGAGACCCACAAACTGCTCCTTTCTATAAGATGACGCCTGACTGAGTGAAGGACTGTGGGTTTCCAAAGCTGACAAGGGATTAACAAAGACCATGTCAGACCCATTGCTTTAATTTCATTTTATGAGCTTCTCATATTTTGTTTTAGGTCAAATCTCCATCTGCAAAGTGAAGCGTCAGATTAAAGGAGAAGAAATTAAGTTGAGTGAAGTCGCAGCGAAGAGAAATACTCTAATTAAAAACTTCAGATTTGTAAATAAGTTTTAGAGACCCAGCAGGAGCAGATCTTTACTGTCAGGACCTGAGCTAGTTTCTTTAAAATCACCTCCTAAGATTCATTTTTACTGATCATTTTGACTTCTTTTATACTTATCATGATTTATACTTTGCATCTGCATCTACATCTACGTGTTGATTTTATTCTGTTTGCATCAGAATTATAATCTTATTATAAAAATGATAAAAATGTTGATTCAGACTTAGTTTCCAAGATATTTTCATACATTTGTGAAGGCACATGCAGGATAAATCCTTCATGTTTTTATGTTAAATAAAAGAATAAAAACACAACACTGTCATGTGATGTGTAAAAGTATTAAACCATCAGCAGGAACAGATCAGTTTACAGTTTTATTCAAAAATCTGATTAATCAATGTTTCTGTGCTGCTGCTACTGTGTGTGTGTGTGTGTGTGTGTGTGTGTGTGTGTAATAGGAACAAATGTGTTTTGTTCTGCTGCTGTGACACATTGGAAACAAAATAAATCTCTCAGATGTGTTTTCATTTTGAGTGTTGGATTACTCACACACACACACACACACACACAAAAGGCAGGATAATGACAGGTGGCTTCTGTGTGTGTGTGTGTGTGAAGGGAAATGAGGGACTTTGCATATCAAAGATTGTCTGATTTCATTAGTCAGACACACACACACACACACACAGCTGAATCATTTCCTCAGCTTCACGTTTCAGTGACGGTTCAGTTGTTGAGCTGACTGATATTAATTCATCTGAACTCATTTTGTTTAAAGTCTAGTTTGATAAAGTTTCCTTATGATTGATTTTACAGCAGAGTTATTGATCAGCTGCTGTGTCTGATCAATAACTCTTCTTCTGACTCAGCTGATCCAAGGAAGGTCTGAATGGCCGATAAGTACCTTAAATTTGTACTTCATTACAGAACAGAGTAAATGTGATGAGCTTCAGAGACAGATCACGGTTTGGTTGTATTCATAATTTAACTGCATGTGGAGGAGCAGCGCGACCTCCTCCATCTGTTTCCATGACGTCACCTGACTTCCTGCTGTCCTCCCATCATTTTCACTGTGACCACTGGAGGGCGCTGTCACTTCAACGCAAAAAGCTTTTAATGCTGTCGCTCTTCTATGGAGGACAGACTCCAGAAAAAAAACACAACACTACGGTTAAATCGAAGCGACACGTGTCACACTGACATTTCAGAATAATATCGATGAAGATGAATTCAGATGCACGGCGGGAAACTGGAAATGTCAGCGTGATTGGTGATCAATGATGAGCCACAACAACACAAACAAACACTGCAGCTTCACACTGAGGAACAACTTCCTGTTTGTTCTTTCAGGGAGCTGCTGTCAGAGATTTCATGTGAGTCAGACTCAGCAGAGAATTCTTTAAGCAAAGGTCAGTGTGAACAGATTTCAGAGCAGATTTGGGGACTTCAGTTTCTCTAAAAGTCAAGAATACATCTCTGCAGCATCACGACTCTTTCCTGCTACAGGAAGTTAAAGACCTGACCGGTAAGAACCCGTCAGCTCTCACTTCTGCCTTTTTCCACAACGGTGCGAAAAATAAAAAAAGTACCAGCTTGCAGAAAGTCGTGATGCTTTAACGGTGAAACGGTTCCAGTTAAACAGGATTAAAATAGTTTTATCACATTTACAGTAAAACTACAACAGACGAGCAGAAAAAAGCCTGAAAGATAAAAAACGTAGGTGTTCGTTTATTTCTGTCCGCACACATAAATAAATCTGTCTCAGAGTTTATAATAAGAGAAGATCAGACTGCACTCATGTAGTCAGATGTCACCAACGCTCCAAGGTATAAAGTAAAAACTGAAGGTCTGTTGTTTAGTTTCAGTGAAACATGACGTCAGATCTTCCACATTAAATCCTTATTAAACAGCATTTCAGCACCACAGGCACACAGCCAGTTCATGTGTTCATCACATCAGTGAATTACACGTCCACATTACATACGTACACTGAGGGCTGCCGTTTTGATTTGTGGGAGTTGTAGTTAGTTTTCGTCCTTTCTGCCTCCAACGTTGTCCAGCAGTGGAAAACAGTTTCACATGTTCAACAAATATCTGGATGAATGAAATCATCTTTCTGAAGACATCACTCATTATTATTATTATTATTATTACTGATAAGAATCAGACTCCTCTGGCTCCACCTGCTACCTCTAAACAACCAGTCAGTGGAGTATTTGACGGAGCGCCACCCACATGAGCTAACTCTGAGCGAGGATCAACAACAACCGAGCAACAAACGATGAGAAAACACACAGTTTACAGGAAAGAGAAGTAAACAGAAGAGCAATGTGATTTTCAAAATAAGAGCACTTTCAGTTGGAAAGATTAGAAAATTGAAACTAATTGTTATCTGCGGCTTAAATAAGGAGGTTGTGCTGTGTGTTGCCCAGAAACCTTCCTCGCTGCTTCTCATCAGCAATGAATGGCAGGAAGTCAGCTCCCTTTTTATTCTATAAAACCACATCTGGTCGTCTGATATGATCCGCTGATCAGCGCCTGAAAACAGGAGCCTGGACTCGATTCATCACACAGAGAATATATTAGTACACTCCGGCACATCAGAGGAGGAATCACAGGTCAAACTCAAGAAAATGTGTTCAGCGTCTCCGAGAAAAGGTGGACTGCTCAGAGAACAGCGTGGGCGACCGACTACCACAGAGACAGAGAGAGAGAGAAAATAATAAATCTCAGAGTTTGGTGGCCAAACAGAAGCAGGAAGAGAAATTCTCCTGCTGAAGTACAAAACCTGTTAATAAAAATCAAAGCAGGACGCATGTCAAGGTGACCGTCGGTGTCACAGAATCAGCTTGTGGAGTTTGGAAAGACGAAGCTTCCCTCAGAGAAGAGAAGGAAGTTTTTATGGGAAGGAAAAGTCTGGAGATGATCAAATGAAAAATGCTAAAATGTGAGTGTGTGAACGGGGATAATCTCACTGCGATCACAGTGAAACCTCTTCCACTGACTCACTAAAACATCATTTGCCTCCACTCGACTGTTTGAGTCGAGTTGTGGTCGTATAAACTCGTTACAGCAGCTGGAAGGAAGAGAAGTGAAATAAAAGAGAAAAACTTCTCTTCATTAGAAAGCGCTTCTCTTCAGTCTGCTGTTGTCAGACGGACAGACAGAGGAGCTTTTGACCAAAGGCCTCGTTAACCTTCAGAGTCTTCAGTCTTAAAATATCACCACAGCCTCTGATCCACTCCACTGGCCGTCCGCCGTCTCTGTGTTTGGTTAAAGGACTCGTCTTTAAACAGCAGTCTGGTTCCCACAAAAGTGCAAAAGGTCAGCGCATTTCCAGGTGTTTTAAGATGTTTTAAGGGTCTTGTAAAGTGCGCTAAATGTCACCTGAACACTACAAAATGCTGCATACGGAGCCCTGGAGCAGCCATAGAGAGAATAAATATAGAATATATATATATATATATATATATATATATATATATATATATATATAGGCCTCTGTGATGTGACAGAAACTCTTTGATTAAACTTTCTTTGGAGCACGACCTATTTTTTTTGGACAATTGATATGTGACTCGCTTTGCAGGAGATTATTGTTCGTAAAAAGAATTTAACGTGGATATTGAGAGCTTGTGTATCGTATCGTCGGCTGTTATTTGAAGCAGGTGTATGAACTTCACAGGAATCAATAAATGGATTATGGGATTTTGGACGAATTATGTCTTGTGCGCACAAAATAGCTTTTGGTGCTCTTTTATACACACACACACACACACACACTCGTGTTTTTCAGTAGATTGAAGCCGTAGACAGGAAACAGAATCAATGTCATACATAATGTATGAATGTGGACTGTCATGTGTGGGCGGATGGACACACACACACACACACACACACACACACATCAGTACAATCAGCAGTGTGTGTCTGCAGAAGTATTTTTGGAAACGAATATTAAATTTGCTCTCAAAGCGGAGAGGTTCAAGTGCTTTCTATGTAAATACACACACTTCTGTCTCTTGCCAGACTCTGTTAAAAACAAAGTCATTTTAACAGTGTGTTAATCTCTTTCGTATAAACTCAAACAAACAGATTAAATTAGGTAGCGTAATCCACCCAGCAGCTTCTATGTCCTCCTTCTCTTTTTTGTTCCTTTCTTTGATTAATTAGAAACTGTGAAAACATTTAAATGCCAAATATGGTCATTTAACAAGTTGCCATGCCAACCGCATCCACAGGAGAGCCGTGTGTGTGTGTGTGTGTGTGTGTGTGTGTGTCCTGTCTTTTACATAATGAGACAAAACTGCTGCATCTGTTTCTTCCTCCAAACACGGAATTAGAGAGTGTCAGATTTATTACACACACACACACACTATCTATCAATCTCCAGTGTGGTCTGTTTTTAGGGATCACTTCCTCTTCCTGTGACAGAAGTCGTTATATTTAGCCGCCATCTGCACCCCCCCAACACAAACACAAACACAAAGAAACACACACACACACACACACACACACACACACACACACACACACTCACACACACACTCTGGATGTTGATCAAATCATCTGAACATGAATCTGCTTTGTTCTTCTCTCCTCTCGTTTCCTCTCTCAGTTCAAACACTGTTCGGGTCCAAAAACCACCAGTTTTCTTCAATAAAAACCTTTTAAACGTCTGCAGCTTATTTTTAAGCTTCGCTGTCGTCACTGTTCGATGAGGAGGAACCCTCAAACTCACAACTTCAATGCAGCATTTGGAAATTTATGGGACACAAACAAATAAAGTGTTTACAGTGCTGAAATAACTAGGTACTCAAATACTTTACTGAAGTATTTCCATTTTCTGCTACTCCACAAAGTTTTCATATTATTGATACAAAATATAAATCAATAAATGATCATGTATTATTACAAACTGAAGTACCAGCAGAATATAAAGTGATTAAAGTGGTTCCACCCTCACCTGCTGCAACATTAATGATCAGTAATAATAGTAGTAGTAATAATATATAATCAATAATATTTGACTACTTTTACTTCAGTAAGATTTTGAATGCAGCATTTATACTGCATATACTAATCGACGGATTAGAAACTGAAAAATATCCAAAAATACTGGATCCTACATTTCCCATGATGCACCTGGATAGCATCCTTCATTAGAGCCTCTTTCAAACTTCACACCTTCAGTTAATTTAATGATGACATCATCAGGCCACAGATTACATCATAAACATTTCATAAAACAATTTCATACATCATGCTGTGCTGCGCATGTGACTCACACACACACACACCATGTATAAAGCTCTTAACATCTCTCTCTCTCAGCAGGTCTGAGGCTCACTCGCCCACAACAGAGACTGACCCATTTAGTTTGAGCTGGACACACACACACACACACACACACACACATACACATATTATCAGTTGTACAAATGACCGTCTGTCTGAGCCCCGCCTGCCCACACCAGACTCCATTGAAAAAAAGAGTAATTTTAACATTCATTAGCTGATTAGCTGACATGAGTTTTGTAAAAAGTGTTTTTTTCGGTGGTGAGGACTCGCTCTTGAATTCAGCGTGAGGTGCGATCCGCCCAGCAGCTTTTTCTTAGATATAAATGTCATCAGTTGCTTCACACCGCTCGCTGCCACCCACCGGCACGGAGGATTGGCCATCTGGAGGATTGTTGTCGAGCCGCTGTGAGTCCAGAAACACTGAGACAAAAAGATTAAAAAGTGACAGTGTGACTGTGGGCAGGTTTGACGGTCCTCTCTGAAAGGCCACGTTGACCCTCCGGGACCACAAAGCAGCTTGTTCTCATCCAGTCTGAACCTGAACACACCTGTATTAACTCACTGTGTGCCGAGAAAAAGCTGCATGACTGATAATAACAATGATCCAAAACACACAAACGGCTTCAAACAGCACCAACCTGAGTTTAAAGTGGGAGGATCACGTGACTAACAGGCTTCTTATGTAAGACACTAAACTGAACTGCAGCTCTAAATATAACAGCAGCGAGGACGGAGGGGTCAGTGGCGCCGTCAAACATTCAGACCACTGATGAAGATGAAGATGAGTCTCCCAAAAAAGGTGCCCAGTATAACGAGTGATGACAGCAACATGAGCATCACCAGGTGTTAACAACTACGTATGTTATTTATCAAACACCAAACACACGTCGGTGTGATCGATAACGGCCATCGTTTGGAGTAATTAGTCATCACGCTGCTGTGACTGTTCACCGCTCAAAGATAACAGCGTTCAGAGTCGGTGTGAAATCTTTTAACCTACACAGAGCAGGCATTGCTGCCCGGTTTCCATAGCAACCAGCACACCTTTGTTCATTGCTCGTTCATGACAATTAAAAGACGAATAAAACCACCAGAAACAATGAAGAAGTTCATCGCAAACTGCAGAAGAGTCAGTTAACCTCGAAATAGTGTAGATATCTTGTCCTTGATCTTTTGTGTAGGCGACCTGAGGAAACCATAAAAATGTTCATCACAGTTCATTCTTTTCATTTGCAGAAAGTGAATGAGAACACCTGGAGGGGCTGCACACTCGCTTGTGTTTCTTTCATTTAGTCCAGAAGCTCTTTATGGACAAAAGGAGAAGACATAATGATGCAGAGAACATCTGACTATAAACGATCGTCTCGCCGTCACCTCCACCAACGGGGCGTTCAGCGAATTTATTTCCAGCTAATCCTGTTTGTTACGACTCTGCATGATTAAACTGTGTTTGTAGAAATGTGACGTAAAGTCGGACTGAAGCCTGATGGAGAAACTGTCTGAGAGGAGGTGAGCGCTCAGCGGCCTCCGGGCGCTCCGACACGTTACGCAACACGGCGCCGGTCTGATGCGTCCCTGGAAGAAAACCAGCAGCTGAGAAAAGTCTGTCCTAAAGGTCGAATGGAGCTCCAGGAAACTTCTGCAGCAACATTTTTATCTGTTTCAGCAGGAAAAAGCTGCAGAACTGCTTCTAATTACAGAGCTTCAGTTTCCAGGTTGCCTCACTTCCTCATCTTATTCTAATAATAAGTCTCTCTGTGAGCTTCACAGCAGCTTTCATAAACGAATACGTCACATCAAAGATGAGACCTGAACAAACAGGAGCTCACAGGTCGAAGAAATGAACCTTTAAGACAGAAGAGTCAACATCCGAAAACCTTCAGCTCAGACCTAAAACTAAAGAAAAAGACAAACCGAGTCCTGAAGGCTGACCAGTCCAAGTCAAAACCTCCAAATCTGATACGCGTCATCAGCTAAAGGCCTCGAGATGAAGGAACAGGAGAAAACCAAATCAGAGCTGGAAAAGCTTCATGAGCAAGAAACTGGAGACAAACCAAGTTTGGGTGAAAGAAAGACTCATCAAAAACACAAAAAGACCTCAAGGCTAGACCGGGTCAGTTCAGGACCAGGACCTGGAAGAGCTTAAAGTGTGAGACGAGTCAAAGAACGGCCACCGATCACGTCTGCGGGTCACGTGACGGGTCACGTGACCAGTGTTTGCTCCGTCTCCTCACCTTCCATCACGTAGACCAGAGAGCCCACGTCGCCCTCTTCGATGATGCAGGCGTCTTTCCCATAATCCACCGGGTACATGCAGTCTACGATCTCCTGGATCTGGGACAGCTCCAGGTTCTTCATGAAGTCGTTGTCCAGGATGGCCTCCTTTATCATCTCCTTCGACCTGAGAGGAGAGGAGGGGAGGAGGAGAGGAGAGGAGACATTGATAGTTCAGGTTAATTAATCAGAGGAGTTAGCGATGCTGCTCCCTGATTGGCTGCAGCGTCACTCTGATTTATTTGAAGACGTTCAAAGAAAAGCCACATCAGAGGAAGGTTGGAAATATGTTCATATTTACTATGGGATCAATATTGGCAGTAAACACCTGATCATATACAAACGGTGTGTGTGTGTGTGTGTCTGTGTGTTTGTGTGTGTCTGTGTGTGTGTTGTGTGTCTGTGTGTGTGTGTGTGTGTGTGTGTGTGTTTGTGTGTGTTTGTGTGTGTGTGTGTGTCTGTGTGTTTGTGTGTGTGTGTGTGTGTTTGTGTGTGTGTGTGTGTGTCTGTGTGTGTCTGTGTCTGTGTGTGTCTGTGTGTGTTTGTGTCTGTGTGTGTCTGTGTGTGTGTGTTTTGTGTGTGTGTGTGTGTCTGTGTGTGTCTGTGTCTGTGTGTGTCTGTGTGTGTGTGTGTCTGTGTGTGTCTGTGTGTGTGTGTGTGTGTGTGTGTGTGTGTGTGTGTGTGTGTGTTATTAAAGCCTGATCACTCCTGGATGAGCTCTAATCAGACTCCACCTGCTCTCAGATTTCTGTGTTGAGCGGAGACATCAGGTGTGTTTGTGTCTCTTCTTCTGGTGTCTGATTAATGACTTTAACATTTATGATGTTTTCTCTCGTCAGCAGCAGTTTAATGTCACACAGCCGACCCCCCTGTGTGCTGACCGACACTGTTATCAGTCATTAAACCTTTACAACAACATCAGCTCACCCCAAAGAGCTTTAAAAATCAAAAGTTGAGCATCTCCTCCCCAATTTGAGTCTGTCCCACCTTAGATTAGAGTTTGATTGTTGTCTAAATGAAAGTAAATTCTCATTCACTGTGTCATAATGACACATTTTCTCGGCAGCTGCTGCCACACAGATCTGCAGGGAGTCTGAGAGGAGAGAAGAGCAGCTCTTCCTCCTTCAGACGATGAAAAGCTGCCGACATGAAGCTCTGAGTCAGCGTGGTCGAGCCCCATAGAGACTCCACAGAGAGAGAGAGAGGATATTACAGAGAGGTTTCCTTCCTGTCAACTCAATAAAGCAGGTTTGGATTGAAAATGGACTGAAAAGAGACAAAGAGAGGAGCTGGAGTCCAAACATCAACACTCACAGCTGCTGCCTGCATCAGTTTAGATATTAAAGCACTGAACTTCACTGATCTGGAGTCAGTTTGAGCTGCTGTTGCCTTGGTGATGGTCGAGTCTGCTGCAGCTCGTTTAATGTGCGCCGATAAATGCGGTTTGTGTCCACGTCATACAGAGTCAGAGTTCGAGCAGCTCGGCTCACTTTAACTGTGAAGCAGCTGATAGGTGGAGACATCCTGCAGCTTCTGCACAGTTTAAAAGGGAAGTTCCTTTAGACGTTTCTCTGTGAGGCTGTGACGCGCAGAGACAAACGCCAATGTGTAAGAGATAACACCTGAGTCCAGAGGTCCACCTGAGGACAGAGGGAGAGCTTTATTTCATCCTGCGGATGAGACAAGCTCCTCGAGGAGCAGTTAGATTTTATTTTGGTGAATCTGCAGAGGAAGAAATATTTCAGCTGGCTTCAGTATCTGCATGTAAAGAGGAGTCAGGAGGAAACCAACTTCAGTGAAGACACACTGTGATCGGACAGAGGAGTGATGGAGGTTTATTACTGCACATTCACAGGGGAGGGAGGGAAAACAAATAAAAGGAGCAACGACTGAAGAAAAACAAAAAAGCTGCAGGAAGATTTACAGGTGGGAGAGAAAATAAAGAAACGAGCAATAGTTGAGACATAAAAGAAAGAAATAAGGCGATTACAAGAATTAAAGAAACATAATTCAAAGACAAAAACACATAAAGGAGGGTTAGGGTTAGGAGGAGGCCGAGGAGGGGAAGAGACGAGGAAGACAACAAGCAAAGAGGAGATAAAGTGACAGTGATGGAGAGCAGAAAACATCCTGCACTCAGATCAGTTCACTGCTGTGTTTGTGTTTTCAGCAGAAGAAAAGCTGAATAAAGTCGGCAGAAACAAAGAAAACACTGACTGACGTATAAATGTCAAACATCAGGTGAGACGTGTCCTCACTGCAAACACACGTCTGTACAGATGCTTCAGCAGGACAAACATCAGGAGCAGCGAGCTTCCTGCACACATCATGTCTGACGGACAGGACGCCGTCACTTTCAAAATAAGAGTCCTCCATGAGCAGCAGATCTGTGACAGTCGAGTCTCAGCTGATCATTAACTCGTCTGCTGCGACCAGCTGAAAACACTTATGAAGCGTTCCTGCAGACAGCAGGAGAGCTGGTGGGCGTTCACTGCCCACACACACTCTACTGTAATACGTTATTTATGTTTTAAAATAACACACAGACACACACACACACGCAAGCTGCGGGACGCTGACAGACAGAAGTGGTGGGATGGTAAATGAAACCCTGTCAGCTGCCTCTGTGTGTGTGTGTGTGTGTATCTGTGTGTATGTGTGTGTGTGTGTGTGTGTGTGAGTAGGCGGACCACATGGATTAAAAACCACACAGTGGTTGTTGTTGCTGGCATGGACAGAGAGAGAAACTCTGTATGATAAACTGAGTGCACATAAAGCAGCAGAGGCTCACTGATGAGAAATTCAGAGAATCATCACAGCAAATATCACTAAAAAAGAAACGAACAGCAGAAAAACACAGTCAGTGAGAAACCAAATCCTTTACGATAAAAAATCAGCTTCAGACTCAGAGACATCAGCTCTGACTGACTGTGATAAACTGATCACAAAACCTGATCATAAAATCATTTTCATCTTTTTTCATAATAAAATGTATGTATGTTATGTGATATGTTGTTTAATAAATATTTATATATTCAATGTGATAGATCATATCATTTGTATACAGAGCAAGTCCAGTGATCCCTGAATAAACTAAAGAGTTCACAAGGATTCAACCTCCTGAAGGATTCAACCTTAATGAAGAAACTCTGCACAGGTATGCACTGCATAGATACACACTGCATAGATACACACTGAAATACAATACACACTGCACAATACACACTGCACAATACACACTGTACAATACACACTGCACAATACACACTGCATAGATACACACTGCATAGATACACACTGTACAATACACACTGCACAATACACACTGCATAGATACAATATAGATACACACTGCACACTGCATACACACTGCACAATACACACTGCACAATACACACTGCATACACACTGATACACACTGCATAGCACACACACACACTGCACTGTACACACACACTGCACAATACACACTGTGATGCATAGATACACACTGCACACACACTACACACACTGTGATACACACACTGCAATACACACTGCATAGATACACTGCACAATACACACTGTACAATGCACACTGCACAATACACACTGCATAGATACACACTGCATAGATACACACTGCACAATACACACTGCAAACACACTGCATACACACTGCACAATACACACTGCAAAGATACACACTGCACAATACACACTGCACAATACAATACACACTGTACAATACACACTGTACACACTACACACTGCATACACACTGATACACACTGCACAATACACACTGCATAGATACACACTGCACAATACACCCTGTACAATACACACCGCACAATACACACTGCACAATACACACTGCACAATACACACTGCATACACACTGATACACACTGCATAGATACACACTGTACAATACACACTGCACAATACACACTGCACAATACACACTGTACACACTAAATGTACACACTGTAATTGCACAATACACACTGCACACTGCATATACACACTGCATAGATACACACTGCACAATACACACTGCATACACACTGATAGATACACACTGCATAGATACACACTGCATAGATACACTGCACTACACACTGCACAATACACACTGCACAATACACACTGCTGCATAGATACACACTGCACAATACACACTGTACAATACACACTGCACAATACACACCTGTACAATACACACTGCACAATACACACTACTGCACAATACACACTGCACAATACACACACTGCACAATACACACTGTACAATACACACTGCATAGATACACACTGTACAATACACACTGCACAATACACACTGCACAATACACACTGCATAGATACACACTGCATAGATACACTGTACAATACACACTGCACAATACACACTGTACAATACACACTGCATAGATACACACTGTACAATACACACTGCACAATACATACTGCACAATACACACTGCACAATACACACTACAATGCACTAGATACACACTGCACAATACACACTGCACACACTGATACACACTGCACAATACACACTGCACAATACACACTGTACAATACACACTACTGCACAATACACACTGCACAGGTACACACTGCATAGATACACACTGTACAATACACACTGCACAATACATACTGCACAATACACACTGCACAATACACACACTGCACATACTGCACAATACACACTGCACAGGTACACACTGAGATCAGTATGAAATCTGTTTTTCCAGCCAATCAGCAGCCAAGTTTCGATCCAAAGTTAAAGGTGTAACGAGTAGGACTTTCCTAAAACACCTCAAAAAACACTTTCTGCCAACTATCCCACAATGCACTGCATTTTACACATGTGGAAATGAGCTTTATGACTTCAGCCACGACACAAAGCTGCTGCTCACCGCCGAGTCGTGACTCGTTAACGACTTGTTAACAGATGCAGGAGCACGGATGATGACCGCCTACAAAGCTCTGATTGGCTCGTTGTTTCTGTATTAAAAACAAACTTCCTCCCAGCTGAAATGTTGTGGAACAGTTTGAGGCACCGCGGGGAAACCAGGAGAGACTCTTTAAACTGATGGTGTCCATCGCTGCGTCATCGGGCTCACACACACACTTTCTTACTCGTGTGTGTCCATAAAGATCGCTGGCAGCAGCAGCTGTCGGCCTTTTTTCATTCAGCCTCTTCTGAGCTGAAGACCAAAATAAAAACATCCTCCATGAAACAGATTTTCATAACAGCTACTGCAGAGCTCGTACACATATGATGACCATCCAAACTCTCACCCCAAAGAACAATAATATGATTTATGTTGGGTATTAAAATATATCTGTTGTGATTAAATGATGAAAACCAGCAGCTTTAGTTTAGTGACAGTTTGACCCTCAAATATCTGTCTAACAGAGTAATGCTTCAACACTGTCAACAAATGTCAGCAAACAGTTAAAATGTCCATCAGATTTCACAAAAGACATTTTTGCTTAATAAATTAACTCAAAGATGTTAAAACTGTTGCAGATTCAACTCTTTAAATCAGCTGATGGACTTTTTATTTTAGCTGCGCTCTAACAACCACTGTAAGTGCAGCTGTGCTTTCATTTCCTCACAATATAAATGTTGTTTAATGTGACTATGAGTGTTTAATATTCAGTATATTGTCCAACACTGAAAAAACTTGTTAAACATTTCATGTAAAAATGTATTTCAAAGGTCAGTCAATAGTTTTAAGATTATTTAAGAAGTTCAAATTATGTTCCTGAACGTGACTCTAAATTCTGAAGTACCTTGAAACGAAAAATATTTCTTTTAGCTACTTTTCATATTCAAGTGTCGGTTAACAGTTTGTTAGTGTGGGAACATTTTGTCACCATAAATCTAAAAAATCAAATGTACGAGTGGTTTAAGTGGTTTAATCAGACATGTAAGAGGAAATGGAAATGTTCCAATTTTTTAGTATATGTGCTACCGGAGTAACACGAAATGGAAATGTGCAGTGTGGGAATGAATATTTACAGATATTACACTGAGATGTGTATGTTTGTTTGGCTCTATGACTTAAACTAGTATTTGTGCTTTTCCTGTGGACTGCAGATGGAAATGAGCTTGTAACTAAGTTTGGTTCTCAGTGTACGAGATTAATGAACATTAAACTAAACTGAGCTTCCTCGCACCAAAAAAATCAATGTTGTCAACGTGTGTTTCTTCAGTATAAAATAAACTACACTGGAACAAATAGGCAGCAGTTATTAAGAAGGAGGCAGAGAAGAAGTGGACAAATAAAACCTGAAGAGACAGGTCAGGAGAGCGGCGGCTACACTGCACATTTATCCTGCAAATGTTCCTGCTCCCACCTGTGCAGCAGTTCAGCAGGGAAACGTTTGAAAGTTTGAATCTGCCTGCTTTTCATCAGACTCTCACTACAGCCGAGTTCAAACATCTCCATGAGAACAGACGGTTTCCTGAGCCGCCGCTAAAGACAAAGAATCCTGATTTTCTTTGAGAGACTTTCCTGACGAATGACGACACCAGTTCTTTCTCTTTAACAGCTGGAAGTGACGAGAAGTTTCTGTCCTGTCTGCTGCCAATTAGAAGATGATCTGTCCTGAACCCGAGAAGTGAAAATCAACAGCTGGTGTGTCTTCATCCTAACAGTGGTTTCAAAGTCTGCTTACAGGTAGAAAACTCATCACCACGAGTAAAAACAAAACAGCTATGAGTACAACTGGTGGTAAAATCTGTGCAAGGAGCCAACATGAAGTGTCCAACAGAAGCATGAACTTCACCTTCAGACAACAAATAGAGTCATATCTCAGCCAGCAGGCCCTCACAACTCCAACCCCTTCACACACTTCATTAGTTCATACTTAAAGATCATTATTCTGATCAAACTGAACACATTTAAAATCTACACGCTT